>JACCGJ010004942.1:0-150249 GCA_013407085.1 Atriophallophorus winterbourni | reverse complement strand
TTATATGAACTCTTAGCACAACCTTTGAAAGTAAACGTTATATAGGCATTACACAGATACCTGTGGAAAGGGTATTTGGTGCTTTCGCAGCAAATGCGTACAACCTCAATTCCTTACATAGGTCCTGGGCGGTTTCATGTGCTGTTTGCATTCATTAGTTTAAGACTGTAAGATCCTTTTCCGCGTGCTTATTATCGGCGAGGTAAGTCACAGTGCGTTGAAGCATTAAACACGTTTTAAGAAAGACTGAAACGGACTACGCTGTTTATGTACACATGCATGCTACGATAAACGGTTCTTTGTGTCTGTCACTTCGTGGCCAACGGAAAAGGTCAACGATACGGCTGCATTATCAATGACACTTCTAGAATAAACCGACTGGGCACCGATTAACAATGGTGTCCGACAATGTTGGTCATCGATACTGTTGAAAATCTACGAGTAAATAGATGAAATTGCACTTTAGATATGTTTTCAGAAATATGAAAGAGAGATTACAATTTCTGAGCAGGAGTCGAACATGAAAATGTATGCAGGTGAGATACTGTGCGTGGAGAAACCACTTACTGCATGCAACACCTGAATACCAGAAATCCTAACGTTTGTTGAGGAACAAAGTTTCTAAACTTGGCAAGGTGGATAGAGAAGAGTATCAAATAAATCTGATGGATAAAATTGAACGAAAAGCGAAGCTACTCTTTCCGATCTTGAACAGTAACACCAGGTTCAAGCCAGGCGTTAACGCATTACTTACCATAAACTAAAATACCTCAATGGATCTCGAAGCCGCAAACCAACTCGCTCAATTTTACTATAGATGTTTCTACCAAAACGAGCGCTTATGTTATGTTATGCCTGCATTCATATCACAAATTTGAACAATACAAGACATCGCTAAGAACGTTGAGAATGTACTGGTGAGGTTACTCGTGTTAAATACAAAACATTCCCAGCGATGAAAATATAACACCGATTTTCCCTAAACAATGCACCCGTGCTATATTCTCACCACTCTGCTCTTTTAAACTTGTTACTGAGTTGTAGCAAGGATAAGTGGATGAATCACTCTGATATACAAAGGTAAGAACTATCTGGTGTGTCTAACTACAGACAGTGGCCTCTAAACCTCTCTAACGATTTAGAACTGATAAACGCATCAAACATTTAGAACAAAATAAGCATCATTTCTATCGCACAGCGCGGATTCTGTACAAGACTCTCTGTGACTTGCCAATTTAATCATAACTCTTAAGAGCTTGACTCGCACCGTGGATAATGGATACGCTATACATGCTTGTTACCTGGTTATGTCGAAAGCCTTTGGCCGTGTTAACCACAGCATACTACTACAGAAAATGGAGCAGCTCGGGGTGGGTGGCAGATTATTTGCCTGGATAAAGGATTACCTGACTGGTAGAGTCATCGCGTCCAGATTTGATGGAGCACTATCTGGCCTAATAGAAGTTACGAGTTGCAAACCAAAAGGCTCAATCTTGGGGCCAGTATTGTTTGTAGTGCATGCGGAAGATATACATGGAAACGTTAGCAGTAAAGTCATTATATTTGTTGACGACATCGAAGTTTGAACTGGCGTGCGCACAATAGAAGATTGCCGAATTATACAAATGATATCGAAGTACTTCTTACGTGGTCCTCACAAAATTGCCTATTACTTAACATTCAAAAATGTAAAGTGTTAAAACGTCGGTAAATCCTTCGAATTCACAAGCTTTTCGGGATCGCAGCAACTTCACTGGGTTACAGAAGAGATAGGCCTGGGTTTGTGGATTAGCAGTTATTTGAAGTCGTGATGGCTGTGTTCTGTGGTAGACCAAAATTCCTACCAAACCTTGGCACTGATCAGAATAATCTTTGTTAGTTTCACAAAGTGGGTAATTTCGCTCATAATTAACACCTATATGCGCCCAGCAATGGAGTACACATTGTATACACGGCTACAAAACGACATGGCCTTGCAGCAACGCGTATACCACCGAGCTAAAAAACTGGTGACCGTTCTAAACAACAAGCCGTAAGAGGAGAGGATTGCATCTCAGAACATATTCGACTTTTGGTACTGCTGTGTCAGGAGTGATTTGATCCTGCTGTTCGGCATTCTGCATACAGTGAATCACCCACTTCAACGCCTGTTTCACCGGCAAGATGCACGTGTTATCAAATCTCATACCTACAAGTTAACCATTCTACAATCTAAATCTAATTGTCGAAGGTGGTTCTTTACTGTCCTAGTATGTTTTATAAGAAACTCTCACTTACCTCATATCATTTGTGCATCAAGCCTGTACATATCAAGGTTGAATTTGACAAGTATATATTGATCAAATCCAACCTCGCACCTGAATACACATGCTGAATTTCCATATGGATAAAACACGGGTTTTGATATCAAGCATTCTTAATATTTCTAATCTATGGTTACTGTAAAGAATTTGCTTCTCGGACCATTACAACTTTGAATAACTTTGAAGTAAATGTTCACAGACTAAATAATGCATTTTTGCTTATATTCCGTTTTAGAAGAGAAAAGAAAATTTGAACAATGGGCATAAATATGAATGGCGCAGTGTGGCTCTTTACACACGAACACTGCCTCAAGTAGTAAAATACTGCAGCACGATTACAAACAGTGGCTCTACTTTGGCAACAACATCAGACCTCACCAGTCAGTCGTGATGGACACGTTTAGAATATCTCGGTCGCTAAACAATAAAGGTGACGGGCCCAAACCTCTAAAATTACATTTATAATGATTGGTATCATGGAGTCAGTTAAATTCAACTGGAAAGCATTTATAAGAATCTACCGCAGGATATCAGAATGATTGAACCCAGACATTCTGCACCGAAACCGCCTAATGATACACGGCTTCTACAATCAGAGGAGACTCGGAATAGATCTCTTCGGTCATCCCAAATAACGACCAATGTCAGTTTCTTGAAGGGTCGTAAAAATTGACCAGCTTTCAGCTCCATCACTGTATACTAATCCCACAATCCTTTGCTTATATACAAATGCAAAATGCCTGGTAAACAAACTAACTGAAATAAACGATCTCTGTAATTAACACTCACTCGACGTCATAGCAATAACTGGGAAATCATAGATGATATCCGAGTTGCAAAATGTAGAAATATGTTGGAGAATCCGTTAATCACGATTCCCGCACGAAGCAACAGGCACAAATTTCGCGTTCACGGAACAAGACTAAGTCCGAGGGTTCGAAATTGTATTAACCGCTAAACGTGTATTTTACATAAATTTATTCGAATAAAGCAAACAATCCATAAACCTAAAGCTTGCGTACGCAATAGAAAGACGCGAAAATTTTAATCGCGAATATGAGGAGTTCATAAATAAATACATAAAAATTGTCACATGGACCTTTGGGGACTACATAAGTATTTATCAGAATAATGTATTGAAAATTGAAAAGTTGATAAGGTTTACACACCAAGGCTAGGTTAAAGATGTCAGGATTATCAAAAGTTAAAACCTGTTTGTTATACAAAACACCAGTCGCTTCAAAAACAAGTTATTTTAACACCACGTTTTGCCAAAGGGCAAGTCTGATCAATTCAAAAGCAGCAGAAACGTTTAATAGAAAAAATTCATAATCAATTGGAGAGAGAAACCAGGTTTCTTGAAACAGCGATGATGGTATGTTGTGAACCTTTCGAATTGAGCACTTGTGAAATTTCAGGATACTTAGACCTTATGGTTCGAATATTAGACGAATAAACACAAGTTATGCGCATTACAGAAATATCCTGATAGTAATTGGATTGTTTCTGAATTCCAACGAATTATTGCCGTAATCCAACGCATTTGAAATAAGCTATAAATGTGCTTTATTTGCTATCATTCATTTTTTTAAATTACTTCAAATTTTATTTGGTCAAAAATAAGATTTTACAATAACCATAGCTAAAAAATAACGGTAATGCATAAAAATAACAAAGTTTTTATGTCAGTATTGAAAGTCTGCTTATGTACTAGTGTGCGAGGTTGGATTTGACCAACATATACTCGTCAAGCTTGACATTTTTTCAGGCTTCATACATAAATGATATGAAGTTATTAAGAGTTTCTTATTTGGACAGCGAAGAAGAAATTTCGATAATTTGATCTAGAGTGCGTAATGGTTACCGTTTAGCCATCCGATCTGCCACCACGTGCTTCTCAGCGATGAAACAGTTGTTGAAGTGGATGAATAATTGTATGCAGAAAGTTGAATAGCAAGACAAAATCACCCCTGTCACGGCAGTACGAAAAGTAAGAGATGCAACGCTCTCCACCATTCGCCTGTTTTATAGACCGGTCACCAGTTTTGTAGCGCGGTGGTAAACGCGTTGCTGCTAGTCTATATAATTTTTAAACCGTGGTGGAAAATACTTGAACAGCCTAATTAATTTTTTGCCGGATATAGGTGTTAATTATCCGTGGGAGTACCTGCTTTTTGAAACTACCGAAGATCCTTCTGAAGTTACGTAGTTCAGAATTGAACGTGTTCGAGCTTGGTGCACAAATCATATGTGGGGCAGAGTGTTCCATATAAAAGGCACTCGGACAGCAAATAAGAACCTTTATTATGTAAAAATATGGTGATTATCTTATTTTAGGGAATATTTTATTGAATGAATCTCTATGCTTCTCCAGTTTCTTGAGTCCATTGAAAACATTTTCCATTCCTAATATCGCAGCACTCAAGAGGATGGTCAATAGAAAGCTAGTGATCCAAATTCGACAAATGCCTATGTTACAGGAAATGCACCTCTAGTTTCAGTGCTTGGCTCTATTGACGAAAAAAGGTTACCAATTATAATTGTTCATTCACTTGGTTAAGTTTCACTCATTATATTAGCTATTAACAAGGTTTTACGGTCAATTGTTGTTTATTTCCCATTTGCATGCGATTTGGTAGAAGCTTATCGTGCTTAGCCGAAATTTTCGAACTTCCATAATAACCATTTTTCATTTGTTTACAATTCACGATCTCTGATACTTTTGTAAATGAACGGAACTGACCAGTGGTATGAAGATATTAAGGGAAGAATTTCACAAGATTAAATCAGTTGTGGTAGATCACTAGGTGCAGTTTCAAATATAAATTTGAGCGCAAACGTTATCTCTACTTCAAAATATACGTTTTCACATACTTTACTTTTTCATATATACTTTTTGGATTGAAATAATAGTCACTTCAAAATCGCAAAAATCGTGACCTCAAATCGTTCGCCACTATCGACAGTTGATATGGTTACAACAGTTTAGCGTTAAACTATTGGAGACGTATATATATAAATATATAAAGGAATATAAAAATAATAATTGTCTAACGATTGATTGTTCGAAAATGATTACAACAACGTTTTTTCTTTTTGTTCTGAAATTTCACTTAATATGTGGAATAAGTAAGTTACTTAAATTTGACATAATTTCTCTAATATATGTTTCTATTAAATTCGGAAAGCAATTTGCGTCACGGTGTATTTTAAACAGAATTTGATTTCTGGCAATTAATGAAAGAAATGTCCTCAAATTTGTTATAGTACCTTTATATTCTCTTGCATATCTTTGGGTGCATAAAAATGTATTATTTCAATAAAAAAATCGTTTAAAATCTTAAACAAAACTGCAGAATAATTTGCTTACAAAACATATTTAGAAAGATTTGTGCCCTTAAATAAATCTTAAAGGTTAATAATGTACACAATTTGTTTTAAACGACAGTTTGCGTTGAAATTTCCTCATTATGTATAAAATTATAAATAAGTGATCAGGATGGAATATTTTTCAGCTTTTGCAAATACATTGTCTTTTAAAGAAATAATATGATACTGGCCAACAGTTGCGATATGTAAACACGTTTAATTCCAAAAAAATAGGAATTATATGAGTAGGAAAGGCTAGTAAGCAAACGCGAATTGTAGTCGGTCTTCATCGATCGAAGTCGACCATTGATGTTCATCCCTAGTTGCATGCTACGCACGATTTAGATTAAACTGTTCGATTTTGGAGTAAACATTTCAGAACTGATAAATATTACATAATCGCTCTGTGTTATTTGCACGTCGACGTGATATGCAGTTGGGAACCTAGAGCAGTATCTGTTGATTCACAGTATGAACAAGACGCCTTACACAATTCCTTCAAAGGTAACGGTCAGGATCAACGTCTTCCTGACTTGAAATTTAAATACCATAGCAAAAGGCGTTGTACCGTAAATCTGTTCTGAACGATTGTAGATGTCACCGTGGAGTAGATCTTTTGAAATATCGATAGTTGCCATTTTGTACACATGAACAAACCAGAGTAGGCAGCTATCTCCTAATAGGGTGCACTAGCACTAAACATTTTATCACTCCGTTACTTAACAAATACATTTCCATTATTTTTTGATGAAAACCTTTCCAAATTTTACCCATATTTTATTAGTATAAATAAATCATGCCACAACGAAATGAAAGCCTACATTTGTGTTCCTTTATACAGTTGACTATTCGCAAATGAATTTGGCATTGAACGGAACCCAAAATGTGAAAGTTGAATTTCCAACAGCGCAAGAAATCGCAAACATAGTTCATGTCATATACTATCGGATGTTGATACCACAAGGATTAGAAATAACGATATATAAAAATTCAGTAAGCATTGTCTCAAAATATCTCTTCTAACCGATATATTTATTATTTGTATCGCTTTTCCGCTTTTCGAATTTGCTTTAAATTTAGTTCCACTAAAGCAAACTATATTCAATGTGATGTGAGACACTGATGTAAACTAAATATTCTTTGGACGCTCGTTAATATTCATTATTTGCAAACCAGAATGATGATTACGTGTGTCTAAATAATGTTAATTTCGATCAATTTGAAAATGATCAAATTTTGAGAATATGTGACAAAATATAACTTACAATTTTGTTCAAGTTTCGGGATCCGATTAAGAAGGAAAAACAAATGAAAAGCGAAATTATCACATTTTATACATAAATTATATAGACAAAATAGTTGAATTGGTTTTGAGGAAAATTTTTTTTTCAATCACTCACAACATTCTGCACTACATGCATCGAGAAATGTAGGAATTACTTCATAGGCACCTGAGTATACCAGATGGAATTCTTGGTCTGAATTTTACTATAAAACTATTGCTCAATTCGCACTTCTTTCATGGATCATTCTCAGGTTATTTATTTTCACAGGACACCATGTTTTTCCCGAAATGTTCAATATTACCGAAACATAGTTTGTTTATTTCGTTCTATCTTTTCAAGATTTAAATAGAGATACTTAATTAAAATGTGATTTTCATCGATCTTGATGCTCAATACTGCTAACATTATCCATAAGTTTTCAACGGATGTAAGCGTATAAAATAAGTAGACATTTTATTCTACTTTAAACGCCTAAGCGCGTGAACATATATTACTAACAAGCGCTTCAAATATTCGGTCTATTTTACGTAACTAAAATGGCAAAATCAGATATTTATTTTAGCTTATGATGGACCATTTGTTTTAGATTAATCTGGATTCGTTTGACAAGGTCAATCCTAAAAGAATTCGATTCAAATAATAGTCACGGAAAGCTATGTTGGATCTGATTCCATAATTTTTCCAAAATAAACAAACATGTATACATAAATATATCGATCGGGAGCACAATGAACGCAGTAGCTTGGCTCATAGATATTCCACTTCCGTACTTTCGAAATTATGTTTCGTTGTACGCAAGAAAATTTTTCGAAAATTAATGCTTAGAGCGTGAAACAAAAATCCGAGTACCAAGCAACGTTTAGTTAAAACTATATAAGTTCAACCCAGCAAAATCTGCACGTTTCTCTGTATTAGAGAAGTCACAATTAAATCAATCACAAAGTTTAAGGGTGATCTCCTATTTCTGCTTCCAAGATCACATTGCGAGACATTGTTCGGTGAAATTGGAATTGTTATTTCAAATCAATACAATTTCAACACTTTTATTTTACAAATTTTGCTATTTTCTTTACTGTCTACACTTAATTGAATGCTTCACAAATGTCACAAGGATTATGAGGTATCATGCTTGTTTGATCTTTCAATCCTGAAAATTAAAGAACGAAGTAAAATATTTTATTCCAAAACAAATAATTTCTTTAGACAGGCAACATGCTACTCATTATAATTTTAAAGTTTTAAATTCGGTTATTTTACCACTTGAAATATCTGAGTAGTGTATATTTAATTTCAGATTCAATATTCACAGATAGATTTAATAAAAATTCAATAAATATTCAACATCGTAAAATATTGTATTAAAACAAAAATGGTTGAATGAAGGCGTTGAGTAATTTGAGGGTTTTTGTAGGTAAAAGGTCATTGATTTTCTCTGTAAGATAACAAAATATTCGTTAAAATAAATATCACGTCTAGTTGCATTACCTGATGACGGCCAACATCCAGAAACCGGTCGTGTTGTTTAAGTCCAGAGATGTGAGCAAAACATTATTTTGCATTACTTAAGTTTTACGAATGGATCTTATGGTTCAATTACTGAGCATAAAAAAATCCAGTTGGTTTTGTAAAAATCTTTAAGCTGGCTGATACTCTAATGTCCCGCGTTACCAACAAAGGTGTCAATGTTATTTCATCCTGTTTTTCGACAGAGCTCTGGCGACCTGATCTTTTATGATGCTCATAATAATCGATTTTTCGGGACAGGATTCGATAATGATTTAAAGATGCAGTTCACCGCTGGTCGTGAATTATGTGTGGTTATCACGAGAAATGATGTAACGTTTCCGCTTTCCTTTACGCTACAAGCTGTACCACGTATGTATTCAAAATTGATATGATGACCCACATAATGAGATTTCTCGATATCATTTCTTTTGCGTTGCTGAATACACAGTAAAAATTTAATAACGGTTTAAATACTATAATAATTTTTGCTTGCCTTGTAAAAACCACCTTTAAAACAGCTTATGTGCATGCATTTCCATCACTTCATTTTTATTTCGATTCACGATCATAACTAAGTTGTAACGTAGCACAGATGTGCATTTACATATTTTGCTCAGAAGATGCAATGCTAAGAATATTTTTTCAGCATTTAAGGAATTCACAATTACCATTTTTCAGTGAAGTGATATGGGTTTTTTCAATTTTAGTGTACCATTATGCTATATAATACTCGCATCAACAACACAATTACACACAACAAATGGTATATGTCTTTTCCGCTCATCAGATGATAACACTGAGCTTAGATGTATCGAAATAGCAGTGAAGTAGTAACAGAATTGATAATTGCAAGAAGTGGTTTATAAGAGTTCAAGAGTGGAGATTTGAGGAACAACATAATATGGTCACTGGAAGCCTTTGGATCGTTTGTCAAGAAATCACTCTGTCATTCGTTATTTATGCACCATGGTTTGTTACACGATCTTAGTTTACCAGTACCGTATTTTTCGGACTATACGGCACACCTTATAATAAGACGCAGTATCAGTGAACGATATGTTTTCATATATAAGACGCACTGAAATATACGGCGCATAAAGCGAAACAAAAAATAGTCGGATAGGTCAGACTTTATTCAAATCATGAACAATAACTGCCAATATTACATAAAAAGTACACTAACTTTTTTAATCATTACTCTTCTACGAATCCATCAAATTCCTCGTAATAAAACATTTTGACAGATTTTTCAGCACAGTGTGAACATACACTATTTTATACATGAGGGGCACTGGAATATAAGGCTTACTTCCGATTTTTCTTACAAATTAGTGTTTTTATGTGCGCCTTATATTCCGAAAAATACTTGCAAATTTCTACATGTTTCACCACTTTTTCCCCCATTTGAAAGCTAATCTGCACTGCCTCAACATGCTGACTGTACACAGGCCAGAGTGGGTTGTGATGTCTAAGTACCAAAGCCTTTTATATAATGACATTTTTACAATTCTAAATATGTCAAGCTTTGGGTAAATTTTGAAAACTTTGATTTTTTCCGGATGGGTTCGTTAGAAACATTAATCCACGTTTATTGCGAACCATCTTGACAATTTTACTTTGATTATTCTTGAAGGTTTTCATTCCAATTAGTAAAATTGTTATCTAAGAACTCTTTTGATGTTAGCTGTATAACATCAGGTTTTTTACATTTAAATTTACTTCACATTTTTATTTTCTCATTTTAAATTACTCCGTGTTGATTTTCTTCCAGATAGCGGAGGATGTAAGTCTTTACATTGCTGAAAATGTGTTTGAGTGTGTTATACATTTCAGAAATAGTCATTTAAATTTTGTCGAGCAGTGATTTTGGAATTTAGCTTCGCACATTATGGACAGACGGGGCTTCCCTTCTCAGGCTATTTAGGCAAATGATAACATGCGTAAACTGGGTTTGGTTAACATGGCAACATAGGATAAAATCATCCTTGACCCTTTCAACTCAGTTGCAATCAATCGCAGACAAAGTTCTGTAAACAAATTTACCCCCTGATAATGTTTGAATTAATAGTGCAACAAATTTTTGATAGAAGGATTTCGGCGGAAATCTACACTAGACCTTTGGATCAGAAGGACTGATAAGGAATGGAAAAGTTGAAACTAGTAATAAGCAAATACACTGGAAAGGAAACTTGAGGAGTGCAATTTTATCAGTTGCATAGAGATAAAATGAATAATACGTAATTCAAGTATTAATTGATGAGATTTCTACAAGAACTTCGTTACGATAAGCTCCAAGACTAGTGAGGACAGGGTAATAGTGTCTCACACCTGCTTTGGTGATTTTTGAATTCGAAGACATTAGCATTTTCATGTTCATATTTTAATTAAAAAAGAAGTGCTCCGTAATGTAGCTTTGAATTTTAAACGAGTACGGGCTGAAGCTTGTGTGACAATACTTTTGAATATCACAAATACATACCTACATGTGTGTGATGTGGTTCAATGTTGGTGTTTGCAAATCTCTATTTACAAGATTTTTCAACATCAAAATCTTCACGAACGGTCTCACCGTTGAAACAATAGGATCAGGATCCTAATAATGTGATACATTTGATAAAAGTTATATGAGGTCATAATTTCGGAGCAACTATTGAATAAAATTAAAACGAAAGTATGGATAAACAACTTGCGTTACTGTCTCTATCTGATGAGTGCAAACAGCACGAAACCGGTAATCGAGTGTGTGTTGGAAATGCATTCAAATGAGCTTTTTGTTCATGGTCATTTTTGCAAACACAGTATACCTGAGTCTGGGATCATGTGATTAAAAAATTAGGCGTAACAAGCTCAACAAACAAAGGAATACAATCGCAACTATTTTCCATTCTTCCACTGTATCAAGCCCATGCGGATCCTGATTCTTCTTTCCCTACCTGTTGAGTGCTAACAGAACGAAACCGATCGTGGAGTGTAGGTTTGATGAAGATGCATGCCAATGAGTTTATTTTGAAAATATGAATATTTTGTAAACATTCAAGCCCTAAACTGCATTCACATAGCCTTAGGTGACATTGCAATTCAATTTTTGTTCACTTATGTTCAACTGTATCAACGGATGTGGATCCGAATTTCTGTCTTCGCAAGATGAATGTGAACTGTACTAACCTGGTCGTAGCGTGTGTATAATGTGAAAGCTTGCAGAATTGCATGTTTTGTTTGGCCCCATTGGTTGTACCCCATCGCCGTGTTTCATCAATAAATTAAGCCTGTTAGGAATGTCTTTCTTATATAAAAGTGATTGGGAAATTCAAATTTAGCCAAAAATTTCCGTTACTTTTCCATCTTGCACGTAACGGATCGCAGTGTTTGTAAAATGAAATAGTAAGCAAAAATACATTATCTGTTTCGCGGCATGCTTCAAAAATTTGTTTACGCTGATAGATCAATATATAAATTAAGAATCTGAAAATAAGCTTTTATGACAAATCTACATCTCGCTTGTCAGAAGCTATTTGTAGAATCATATGTGTTTCAAGAATTAAAAAACAACGCACAACCGTGTTATAATATTCTCATTGCTGTTTATCACAACTTGTTAAATCATACTTTGACTTAGCTGCAATAAACGTTGTTTTATTTTTGAACAGATTCTATCGACGCTGATACAAGTACAGGTCGGTTTCACCTATAGAAGAAATTCATAACGTTTTATTTTTTAAATCTAGAAATCTACAAGCGTCTGAAGACAATTGAATATTGAGCAGGACTGGCTTATATACAGACACACGCTCCAGATACATGAAAATATTTGCTTTTATTTATTCTCTTCTTTTTAGTACGATTTATTATTGATATGATTTACTTCACTGGACAGGATGTTTAACTATTCTAACTATCTCTTGTAAACAATTCGCGCCAGGGGTTAAGCGCACTTAGTGGTGGGATTCAAATCTATACCACCAGACGAACATCCAGCTTTTTGCTGTGCCACCGTAGCCAAGCAGAAAACAAGTACGAACACCAACAAGAAATTTTGTATTATCCAACTCGGTGTATAAACACTCACCAAGCTATATCATGGACACATGTCTCAATGACCTTGTAAAAAGCTCATATGAATACATTTGCATGAAACACCCCACGACCGGTTTCATACTGTGTGTGTTATGGAAACTAGTTTGGACACGTGATAGAAAATGTTGGGCGTAGCAACCTCATTAAACAGTGGCATACAAGCGCAACTTGTTTGGTTTAACGACCTGTTTCCTAATCACGCCCTCAACTAGAGATAAGAGTTAAAATAAATCGTAATTTTCCATCTGAAACCGTTTGTCGCGATGTATGATGCCGTCCACCTGTCCATAATTTACCACGTCTACCACCGGAGCTCTTAATGCCAGGGAACTCCAGTTTGCAAAGTGTCTGACGAAGCTTCTGTGTCAGAAGTGAAACGTTACCAAATATCTGCCCTAACCGATTGCACTCAAATTTCTTTGCATTATAAATACGGGATGGTTCACAAACATATTCCAAAAAATCCTCTAACCGATTGTTTTTTAAAATTATTTTCATGAATTACTTCCTTTGTATTATAGCCGATTGTGGACGAGTTGTGGCTGCGGAAAATCCAAGGTTCAATTTGTCTACCATTACTCAGCGTTGTATGAATTTCATTTACGTTCAACGACTCACGAATAGAAGTGCAAAAACTATCAGATACTCGTCAGAAAGGGTAAATTTAATTGACTTTTTCTACGACTCATTTTCTATTTATAAGCTGGATTATTCGGGATTAACATGCTGAACCGACTTGGTGACTACGTTCTGCTTATTGCATATTGTTTTAAAATATTTTCTTGAAAATCAATTAAGCAATTCATCTTATGATGACATTTTGAATTTCGTTCCATCATTACAGATTAAAAGATATGGGCAGCCAGTTTACATATTTATCGATAATCCATGCGTTGATGCCCCATGGACCACAATGGGAAAGGATAGATATTGTGCACCTTTTTACCCCAGATCGGATCAGGTGACAATTTTATTATTATTAAATTCTTCGGATACATTTGAACCAGGCGATTTCATTGAAGTAGCCGACAGTGAGTGTTTGGAAATATAACATTCACGCAATCTGATTTGTGCTATAAACGATTCATTTTCTGCAATAAAATCCATTTTTCAGATGCAACCCATCCTTGTACTCAAACTACGCCACCAAATAACGTGGCTCAATCAAGTGAGTTCAATATGTCGAAAATAAAATTTTGTTGTTGATAGCTTCCTTTGATGGATGTCGATCATGGATGTACATTATTTGCGCATTGCGTTTTATTCTCCACAGCTTTTCGAATGACTAAAAGTCTGATTCGGGAGAAAACATTTTAGCCACAGCGTTCACAGCTAGAATTAGTACTCAAACAATCGGCCGCAATTACGTCCTGACGAGGTGAACAAGTAGTAGCAGCCGAAAGCATTATCTCGTTTATAAAGGTCTTATAGAGAACGCTTTGCTCGGTGCTTCCGAAGTGACTGGTCTAAAAAAAATCTTTTAAACTCGTAGGGTCAAACGTTTTTGTACAGAAAGTGCGGTCTTCCAAATTGTAGAATTAATGATTTCAACACCCAAAAGAGAAACTTTTTGGAATACGAACATTATCCATTGTATACACATGACCGAACCAGAGTAAACGGCGCTGTCACAGAGGGGTGAACATGACGTGCAGACGTTGTAAGTTAATGAGATGTCGTAGATGCAGTCAAATTAAATGCATGCACATATTTATAAATGTTGTGTAATCTAGCGTAGCGGAGAATTGTGCGATACCCTTAATTATTTATTGGCTTGTGGTAAGTGAAGCTACATAATGTTGAAAATGTAGATATCAAACTTGAGACAAGTAAAATAAACGGAATGAATTCTATTGCGTTATTCGAATGATTTTGTAAACAATTCCAATTATAATAATCAAGATTTCTGCTAATAACGCCATTTCTTTAATGATTACACCATCGCTCAAAAATAATGATGTTTATACATTTTTTTCAATGATTGAGTCATCATATCACTTAAAATGTATAAAATAAAGGTAACATTTTATGTTAGTATTGTTTGGAATATTTGTAGCTCGGGTCGTTGTTGTAGCTCACTTGAATTTGTTCTCCGAGCATGTTGATTTTGCATCGGACGTTTCGTTGCCAGACTAGGCAACATCTTCAGCGATTGTTGGCAAATTGACTGCTCGAAGTGGCACTGACAAAGGTATTTGGCCGGCCGACCACTGGTCACGTGATCGCATGTGATTGATTGATTGATTGGCTGCCTTTTCGGTTCTTCGTCTCAGTCGCATCCTTGCGTAGATGTCGTCCAAGCTCACGTTTTCGTTGATCGATCGTTCACCGGAGTACCAGGCTTCGATGAACTATCGTGCTGCTTTGTTATTAGCTCGGCCCAAGATGTGGCAGTTATGCCAGTCCATCTCATGATCTTCGTTGTCGACGTGTGTTGATATGAGAGACTTGGTGTCGTGACGTCGTACGGCCAGTTGATGCTCATGGATTCGTGTAGTAAAAGTAGTAAACGTCCACGGCCTGGCACTCCGGTGAACGATCGATCAACGAACACGTTGGCTTGGACGACATCTACGCAAGGATGCGACTGAGACGAAGAACTGAAAAGGCAGCCAATCAATCAATCAATCACATGCGATCACGTGACCAGTTGTCAGCCGGCCAAATACCTTTGTCAGTGCCACTTCGAGCCGTCAATTTGCCAACAATCGCTGAAGATGTTGCCGAGTCTGGCAACGAAACGTCCGATGCAAAATCAACAAGCTCGGAAAACAAATTCAAGTAAGCTAGGATTTTTTATTTATCATAGGAAGAATTGTGATGTTGCATGGATATTATTTTGTTCAATTTTAAAATAAAACATACCGAATTTTTACGGAAGACATATATTCTCTCAATTCTTCTATTTAATTAAGCGAAGTTTATCTCAATAATTTGTGTTCTTCAATTTAGAATTTCAGTTATAATAATAGATAAAAATGAACAGACAATTAAAATCGACGGTATATATGATTAAATTTTAGCCACAACTATCGCAACAACGACGACTCAAGCTCCAGTTACAGTTCCAAGTGAGTTTCTAACAAGATTATATATCTTGTTCCTGGGTCACTCAGATTATTTTTGGATACCATATGTTAACTGCATAGATGAACAGTAAAACGAAAATTCATTATCACAAGAACTTGAACACCAAAACCGGTTTCTGCTTGTTTGGTTTCATCAAGTGGAAAAAATAATATCAGGTGCAGTGAGTTTTGTAACAGCGGAAAAGTGGTGCACACAGTAACACTTTAAAGGACTTGTTTAATAAGGTTTGTACAACGAACCATTGTGGTTCGCTGTAAGAACCATGAAAAACAGTGGCTTAAAAGTCTAAATGTGTTTGACATTAAAGGTTAATATTATTATTATTATTATTTTTATTAATATTATTTTTATTATTACTAATGTTATTATTATTATTTCCTTAACAATCATCACAGTTGATCAGATCATACTACTATTACAATTTTGTAGTAAAAGTCCACGAAAATTTGTGTTATGTTTAAATTACTTCTTATTAATTTAACACAATATTGATTCAGTTTTGCAACGATTTAGATTTGCATATTTCAGATATTGAGAAAGAGTTTTTCGGCAGAATAGATAATTAGGTGGATATAAGCGTTATGCCATCGTATTCGAGATAAAACATAAGGTGTCCGCATTTTCGGTTAATATCTCACACTGACCGATTTGTTAGAAATTATAGCGAATAAATTATTACCATCTCGTATTGTTTCAAAAATATTAGAGTACGTTACTCTTTTCTAACGTACCATATTATTTGTTGATGCTGTTCTTGATAACTCTGTGAATTAGATTTACCCAATATCGCGGTAATTACTTCTTGTTTGGTAAATGGGTAAACGTTCGTTCGTTTGAATTATAATAGTCGTCCTTGTTCCCGATTATATAGATAGTTTATTTGATTTAACTGAAATATCTAAAAACTAAAGTGATATAATGCAGATAGATGACATTTACGTGTCTACGCTCGCAATATATTTTTCCTATTTCTATATCATCTCAATATTTAGTGGCTAGTGTAAAAGAACACTTATGTTCCAAGCATTAATTTCATGAAGTATATAATGTGCGTCATGTAAATTGTTATTTTAATGGTCCTTGATTATAGTGAAAAATGTTAAATGCAACAGCCTTAATATTGCATTGTGTGATATGCGTTCAGCAGCCCATAGCTGTATCTGCTCCTCCCCAGCTTGCAGGCGACGCTTTACACAATGCCTCCAATAAGAGAGATCAAGAACAAGTATTTTCCAACACTCAGAGTCAATGTTAATATATTTCATATCTTTTTTTCAAGTGCGACTGCCCAAAGTTCGACTTCCTGATTGCAACTTACCATTGAGTTGATCTTTCGGAATATGACCATTATCCATTCTGAAGACATGACCTAGCCACTTCAGCATTAATCACTCTGTCCATCCACGATATGCTCAAGATACGACGGATGCTTCTTACATGAAAAGCATTCAGCTTCCGTTCGTATCTTACGTTGGTGTTCCAGGTTTCAATTCCGTACAGTAAAGCTTTAAGATAATAGCATCCTTAACGCTTCAAATTGCCGCGCAGATATAAGTTAGACAATTTCTTAAAAAAACGATGAAATTCTCTCCTCACATCAATTTTTTTTCTATTTATAACTTAACCGAAATTGTTCAGTATGGAATCTTATTAGACATGCTAATATTCTGCTAAATTGAAATGCATTATTTATCAAATTTTAAATTTATTTTCACAAGTGACCTCACCTACGACGAAAAAAGTATCAGCAGCATTTGCTGGTAAGTTCTCAATTTCGTCAGTTTGTTCATATCTGCACAATATTTTGTCCACATAAATGGGTTAAATTTTACTCGAGCAGTGCACAATCGGGTTTAATCAATTAAAACAGAATGGCAAATGTAACACTTAATTTAACGCATTGCCTTACTTGCAGCGCTGGCATCTATAGGTTGATCTCGAACAATCGTCGCATGTTGCATACTGAATGCGCGATCTCCAATTACCATCTGAAAGTAGTATCTAGTCTCATTGTTCTTGGAGTCAAAGCTCTACACAGTGCCTTAAAATTGAGCGACCAAGAGCAATTCTTCCCAACGAACAGAGTCAAGAACTTTCATATGTCTTTTGCGAACGTCCTTCTACCGCATGTGTGGTCTGCTCAATCGCTCACAATAGAGTAGAGTACTAGAGTGAACATGCACCGTAGACCAGGTTTAGAACACACTTCAGCTTTTATTACTTTGTCCATCAACGCTATGTTCAAGACAGTGCAGATGTGTCTTTATTTGCTAATTGACTGATAAAGATAAGTTGTTGAAAAACTATTAGATCACATGTAAGAAAAAATGCACCATCTCATGTGAGAAAATTGAAAAAATTGCGACGGTTACAAGTAATTAAACGTTGGTGAGATTTGAGATGAGCTACTAGAAAAACACAATATTTCGGGTACTAGGTTGTCTTATGCACATAATCATACACACTTTATTTAATAAATATACATTGGAAAAATCTGTTGACCACATTTGTGAATGTAAAGTTATTAGCAGAATGTCTTAATATATATTCATAGTTTGAATTATATACACATTTTACTGGAATATCGAAATTTCTCTTTTGCAGTCAAGCCTATCGGTCAAATGAGTTTGCTTATCATGTCTCTTATTCTACGCAAACTATTGCTGTAAAAGATGCATTGAGGAATATCAAACAATCTAATACCATTAACACTTCGTGAATATTGACAATGTATCGGTATTTTGTAGTCATACGAATTACGTGTTGTTGGTTACTCCTTATGCACTCAATTTTCAAATTATTGATTAATACCATTAATACTTCGTGAATAATGACAATTTATCGTTATTTCGTTGTCATTCAAATTACTAGTTTCATTGTACGCCTAGTGCACTCAATTTCCAAATTATTGACTAATTACTATTTGATAAATCCTTAAAAATCGTATCACGATTGACTGTTTAGTTTGAAACCAATTGTAATCCGATAGATTTAGTTTTCAAAAAATGAATTTCTCGCTGTTACATTTTGATTTTTTGCGGTGAGATTAATGCAGTAAACTGGCATTTAAGTATCCGGAGTAAGGTTTCGGGTGAGGAACGGCACACGCAACATACGACAGGTTATATTATTCAATTTTTTGCGATACAGTCCTGTTGTGAGGTTACATTACTTCCAGACACCTAGTTCTTTTTCTGTGGCAGTGAAGACGAGACGACGAGTGTGATGCATCGATTTGTGGGGGTGCAGCAACTCATTTATCCGGGACCAACGCCATGAAGTGCACAATTTCCTTCGATAATTGACCTAATACGTTTCCTTATTTGAATAACCTCAGCAAACATTATGAAATTACTATTACACATAATCCGTTGAAAATATACAGAAGAATGTCTGTAACTAATCGAGGAGTCTTTACAACGAAACGTAATTGAAATGAAACTAATGGCCTAAACATTTACTAATATGATACAAATGCAAAAAAATGTTATAAGCTCAATACGTATATCATTGGCTGCATTGACATAGCAGCTAAAAAAATCCTTTTGTCGTTACGTTTCGCATCAAGATGGTCTGGCACATTATTAACCGTGTTGTGCAGGTCGGCATTACAGCGGTGTGTGTGCAATGAACTTCGCTAGCCACAAAACAATAATTTACCCTTTAAACCCAAATAACGATAAGTCCTACGGCCAGAGTTATACCTTCGTCACACATAACAAATTGACATGCATGTTCCCACATGGAATACAACGAAAATTGTCCAGTGTGTCAAAGTATCGTTTAAACACATGCCCGGACAACATTGCCATCGATGTTATAATGAAGCATACGGCATGTATATGCATTTATGTACAGGTGTGAAAACTAGCTATGAAACGGCAATTCATTTCAATATTTTTTGCAACGATCGTGCAGTCGACAATACCGCTCCTTTCGTCTAGAAAGTACGCCTAAATTCGCTAACATGCTGGGACAATGAAATAATGGTTATCTAATATGTAACTACTTCGTTCACAAGTGTGGATACGACAAATTTGTTACGAAACACTAGATGCTGACTGGAATTCGATGCCGTTTAATCAGATCACACAAATTAAGGCGTCAAGCAAATTGACAATGGCCAGTCTTTTTGATGGAGCATGAACCACGTTTTATTTATTCGAAAATTATATACATAAAAAGAAGTGTTTGCACAAATATCTTCACTACTTGTATATAGGAGAAGGAAGAACTTACCAAACAAGGCCCTTTAAAATCAATGGAATGATCCAATTTTTGTTAGCGCTACGTCGACGATACATTTGGTAAAAAGCGAGATTCCACCCCTGAATTCTCTTGATCATTTATTCTACGAAATGTTGAACAGAAGTTCTTTATTAAACCGCATATGAAGTATGACTCGCATCCGATGCGCAAACACACCGTCCATACTTGTTCTTGTTCAAAAGAACGATGAAAAGTCATCGATGATATCCACTAGGAAGCACCACTTGGAATGACCGATCATGTAGTCATTGTTTTAGACTATATATTTAAAGCGAACAAAGGTAGTTACGATCAGAAAATGTAATGAAAAATAGATACGATTTCATTATCAATGGTGATTCAAAAACGGACTGATTAACAACTGTGTAACAATGCTGGTCATCGAAACTGTTGTTGTTGTCTTTTAAAATCTGAAAACAAAAATTACAATTCGAGATTAGGATTCGAAGACGGAAATAGATGCATGTGAAATACTGTGCTGCATGCAAAATCTGAATCCTGGAAACCCTATCGTTTGCTTAGGAACCTCTCAAGATGTTTAGAGAAGATTATCATATCAATCTAATGTATAAAATGGATCAAAACCCAAACAGTAAGACCATGGTTAAGTCAGGCGTTTTAGCATTACTTGCCATATACGGAAATATATCCAAGGCTCTCTAAGCCGCCAATTAACACGCTTAATTTTGCTCTAGATGGTTCTACCAAAACGAGCGCTTATGATATGTTATGCCCGCATTCAGATCACAAATTAACACAATAAAAATTATCGCTATGAAGACTAAGGGTTACTTGAATAAGCTACTGGTTTAAATACAACATTTCGTAGTGTTGTCAATGTAACATCACTGAATTGTATCAAGATTCATATTCACTGGAAAAGTTAAGTAATCACACAGATATACAAAGTTAGAGACGATCTGGTGTGTCTAACTACAACCAGTAGTATCTCAACTTCTAAAACGATTTGTAGCTGATGAACTTATCAAACATTAGGGACAAAATAAGATTATTTCCATAGCACAGCGCGGATTTATTAAAAGACACTCCGTTCCTCGCCATTTTAGTCATAAAATTTTAATAGATCAACCCGATCCATGATATTGTATACATGCTTGTTACCTTGATATGTCTAAAGCCTTTGACTGTGTTAACCACAGCATACTACTACATAAATTGTGCAGATCAAGATGTGTGACAGATTATTTGGCTGGATATATGTTTACCTGGCTAGAAGAGTAATCAGGGTAGAAGTTGATGGAACAAAATTCAGCCCAGTAGAAGTTACAAATGGCGTACCTCGAGAGTCAGTCTTGGGGCCAATATTATTTATTATTTACGCGGAAGGTATGCATGTAAACGTACCCAGTAAAAACATTTTATTTTCCCATGACATCGAAGTTTGAACTAGCGTGCGCACAATTGAAGATTGTCGAATTCTGCAAATGATATCGATGCACTTCATACGTGGTCCTTACGAAACAGCTTATCATTCAAAATTTAAAATAGGTAGCGTTAAAAGTCAGCATATCATTCGAATTCACATACTTGTTGGGATCTCAGCCACTTTTATATGTCATTGAATAGATAGCCCTGGGTGTGTTGATTTTCAGTAACTTGACGTTTTAATGACAGTGTTCGGTGTTAGACGAAAATTCCGGCCAAACCTCGGCACTGCTCAGAGGGATCTTCGGAATTTTCACAAAGCAGATCCTCTCACATATTATTAACACCAATATCCGGCCAACAATGGAGTACGCTGTTCAAGCATTTTCCTCATGGTTACAAAAGGACATGGCCTTGCAGCAACGCGTATACCACCTCGCTGCAAAAGTGCGGACCGGTCAGGCCATAAGAGTAGAGGATAGAATCTCTGAACCTATTTGACTTTTCGTATTGCCGTGTCTGGAGTGATTTGATCTTGCTGTTCAGCATTCTGTACAGAGTGAGTCGCCCACTTGAACACCTGTTTCATCGGCACGAAGCACGTGGTAGCTGATCTCATAGCTACAAGTTAAATATTCCACTCACCACCACTAATTGATTTTCTCACTCAACAGCCTATTGAAATCCCTTGGGTTTCAAGTCTTTTAGAAAAAGACAAGATCAATGAGGCTATTTACCCAGCCCAGCATGAAATCCGTTACGTTCAATTGACATTTGGGTTAACACTTGCACGGTTAAAACTGTGACAATGTGCATAAGTTAATTAATATTTGTCCGTCGCAGTGCCGAGTGCCATTTCGTGCAGATTTCACCTCCGTCAAACTCGATAACCACATGTGTTCCAGTATTAGTGGTTTTAACTGGAATGTGGACGCGGTGAAAGCTCTGTTATCACACTACCCAAATTTAATACGTCATTGTTGGAACCACGAAAACGTCCGACGGAATTGTTATGAAAAAATTTCAAGAGAGTGCTTCGCGTGTATTTTTTTATCCCAAAATCTTGTTGTTTAATTCATCATCTATTGTACGATCTGCAATTTCGCGAGGTCGGTTATACAAATCCAGTTCGGCATGAAGTAGATGAGGAAAAGTTCTTGCACGAGGCAAGAACGGAATTTAAATAAAGATGGGATCAAGGTATTCGTAAAGAATCAGTGCGGTCCTTTCTTATTCGCTCATTGAAAACTTTGAAAAATGAAATTGCTTCGCGTTATGAGCTCCGGAGGTAGACGTGGTAAATTATAGAGAGATGGATTCATAACCGCGGTCTTACATTCACTACCAGATGGCATCATGCATCACGGGAAACGGTTTCACATGGATCATTTCTATATATTTGACCTTGTTTCGCCACTCGAGGTCGTGCTTAGGAAACTGGTCGTTGAGCCAAACAAATTGCGCTTGTATGCAACTGATTAATAAGGTTGGTACGACCAAGATGTTCAATCACATGAGCCCACACCCATGTAACCTTTGTTTGAATCTATGACCATCACACACACAATCAGTACGAAACCGGTGGTTAGGACATTTGACACTGGTATAGTCTGGTGAGTGGTTATACATCAAGTTGGATATTATCGAATTTCTTGTTTTTTTTCGTACTTGTAATCTGCCTGGCTACGGTGGCACAGTAAAAAGCTGGTTGTTCATCTCGTGGTATAGATTTGAATCCCGCCACTAAATGCGTGGGCACAAGTGATAGTTAGAATACAAATACAACAGTGCAAATTCCTGTCAAGTAAGTTAAATCATATCGATAATAAATCATGATAAAAGTTAGAGAATAATTAAAAGCAAATCTCTTCGTGTGTCTGGGGCGAGACATTATCAAACATTGCTATAACTTGTATATAAGCCAGTGTTGCTTAATATTCGATTGTCTTTAGACGCTTGTAGATTTCTCGATTTGCAAAATAAAATTATATGAATTTCCGCTAAAGGTAAAACCGACCATCTTCTGTACCGCCGTCGACAGAATCTGTTCAAAAATAAAACAACGTTTATTGCAGCTAAGTAAAATTATGATTTAACAAGTTAGGATAAACAGCAAGGAAAATATTATAACACGGTTTTGGGTATTTTTAATTCGTGAAACACATATGATTCTACAAATAGCTTCTGACAAGCGAGATACAGAATTATCTTGAAAGGTTATTTTCAGCGCAAACAAATTTCTGAAACATGTAGCGAAACAAATAATCTATTTTTGCTTGCTATTTCATTTTACAAACACTGCGATCCGTTAAGTGCTAGATGGAAAAGTTACGAGACATTTTCGGCCAAAGTTGAATTTCCCAGTAACTTTCTTATAAGACAGACATTCCCAACATGCTCCATCTATTGATGAAACATGGCGATCTGATACAAATATTTGTTTGCACTCATCAGGTAGGGAAAGTAGGATCAGGATACACATGCGCTTGAAGAGTGCGTAAACTATATTAGTTCGGACTTCCAACCGTAAGAATTTCGAAATGCTACCCAAAACCACAGCAAAAATCTTTAAGTCATTGGAAACCTAAATAGTATGATTAATAATACATTGTAAGCAGAATACTCAAGCATAAACTAATCTGGTAACAAGAGCAGGTGGTGCACATCAACAGTTAGCGAACGAATGAGCAAGGTCAATCGAGAGATCAAGACTAATCAGTAGTTCGCACAACAGTGCTTTGCTCGAACTCTATACTAGCGTTAAATACCAAAGTAAATGCCAAAGATATGATCCTATATTGCGCGAATTCGGTGTGATACGTGGTTATGTGAGCCACTTGTTACTTTTCCCATACTTTACATGTCAGATTAAGACAAGCACCGCAAGCTTGGACTCCGTGGTTAAAAAGGATATACTATTGATTGACAAAATATACCATCGTGCAATCAAACTCGTAAGAGGTTTACGGAAACTAACGTACGAGGAACGATTGCAAAGACTGAGGCTCCCCACTCCCGTTTGAAGAAGCCTTCGAAGCGATGTGATACTTGTTGTTGTTGGCCTCCGTCGGTCGATGTCGACCATGAATGTACATCACATCGCATAAAATTTCATGTTTTGCAGCTTTTTGAATGACTAAACAGTCCGATTCGGGAGGAACAATCTCCCCCGCAACGCTTGTAACGATAGTCAGAACTCTGTTGTATTGCATCAGTTGCACGCCGGCGGCGTGATCTGCGTTCAGCAGCAAAGAGCTGTATTTGCTCCTCCTCGGCTTGCAGACGACGCTTTGCACAGTGCCTCCAAAGTGAGCGGTCAAGAGCAAGTTCTTCCCAGCTTGCGGGGTCAATGTCAAGAGATTTCACATCTCTTTTGCAAACACCTTTGTACCGCAAGTGTGGTCTGCCCAATGGTCGACTTCCTAATTGCAACTCACCGTACAGTAGAACTTTCGAAATACGACCATTTTCCATTCTATAGACATGACCAAGCCACCACAGGGGCGTTGTCGCAATAGGGTGAATATGCTCTGTAGACCAGCTTTTTAAAGCACTTCAGCGTTAGTCACTCTGTCCATCCACGATATGTTCAAGATACGACGGATGCTTCGTAGATGGAAAGCATTCAGCTTCCGTTCGTGTCTTGCGTGGGTGGTCCAGGTTTCACTGCCGTATAGTAAACCATTTAGTACGCACGCGCTGTATACCATCATCTTTGTCTTTCCAGTCAGATTGCGGTTACCCCAAACACGAGAGTTCAATCGGGACAAAATGACAGCTGCTCTGCAAATCCGCTTATCATTCTCCGTGTCTAGCGAGAGGTTATCCGCAATGGTTGAACCAAGATATGTGAAATGATGTACTGGTTCATGCTGACAGTTTCCAACAATGATGATTGGTGGCGATACAGTCCCATGACCAAGGACTTTGGTCTTGCTCATGCTGATTGTTAGAGCGAGGATGTTTCCAAGAGACTTTATTCTGTAGTTTTGTTTGAAAGAAAGTGTTACTGACACAAAGATTGAACTGTGTGCACAATTCTAAAAGGCGTTGCCCATTTTCATTGGTTTTACCTACACCAAACCTTCCGAGACAGTTTTGCCAAGACTCGTAATCTGCACCGACTCTAGCATTAAACTCAACCAATACCACTACACAGTTTTTCTGTGGCACGTTTTTCAGGACGGCTGTGAGGTTATGATAAAAAGCGTCTTTTTCAGCAGCCGTCGCGGAGAGCGTCGGTGCATAAACGTTGACCAACGTGATGGTACCAGTAATGCACCTCAGATTTAAAGTCCAAATCCGTTCGCTCCCGCTGGTGCTCGGTTGTGTTGCTTTTAATGTGTCATTTCGCATGGCAAACTTAACTCCATGCAGTCGAGGCTCATCGTAACCTTTTCCTTCCCAAAAGAATGTGTTATCACATTCTGTTAGCTTACCAGTGTCTGGTTAGCGCGACTCTTGTAGGGCAGCCACGTTGACATTCAGCCTCTTTAGCTCGTTGTTAATCACGGCGGACTTTCTAACGCCTTCTGATATTCGAGACGTTGTCATGAAATCCTGGAAGCATGGACCGAACGTTCCAGGTTCAAATTTTCAGAACTCACATTTGTTGTTTGGTATTTCGATTCGCTGGAAAAATACAGTCTGCTTGTCGGTTAATTCTTAATCCCCATGCACCCAATGAGGATAGCAGACCGTGGCGAGACGGCATCTTATTGACTGGGGGCTGCCCAGCTTGAGGCGGGCGGTAGCTGTCCAATGAGACCTGGGAGTCTCTCCCACCGTCGGAAGCATCCCCAGGCGCTTAGCTCTGCGCCAGTCGAGCCATAGCTTTAACTGATATCAACTGCTTCCCTTGTTATTTTCCGTAGAAGCGGAATGGTGTGTCCTCTCCATTAGTGCGTTGTGATGTACGCCAGGGCAGTTCAATACGGATAACTAGCTGTTACCCATGCAGCAAGTGCTCCCTCTGCACGGCACCACTGGAACCAAAGGAACAGCTAGGCTGATACGTTTGGACAACGATGCCGTCGCAGGAGCTGTCAGGACGAAGTTGAATAAACTTCGGACTGCCTAACGAGACTCCAGCTCCGGATTTTTCCTTGAGGTTGACTCCTGAAGCCTTCTCCATGAATGGATGTAGCCACAAGGCAGTGGAGGTTCGAGATAAGGGTTTTCCTTCCCCTAAGTGGGCCGCCTTCATGGACTTACGAGCTCCACCTGCCCGAAGCATGCTGGTTTTGAGGCGCCAGTCAGCCGCCTTCGCCCTTTCTCCTGTCATTAGAAGCAGTTCCGCCGGGTCACACAGGACCACGCGTGCAGGCTAGGAGCTGGACTTGTTTGTCAGAGGCTATATGAGACGCGTGCCATTGGAGCATTTTTGGAATTGGGAGCTTATCCCCAAAACCGATCCGACCTTGACAAACTTATACAAGTGCTAGTAGCAAATTTCCATCAAATAAAATGAGGAAATGAGAATGATTTCAATTTGATGAGAAAATTAAATAATTATCAGAAAACGGATCGCGCAAATGATGAGCTTCAAAACGCTGTGCTTACCTATGCTGTGATAGTAACTACGCATAAAGCGCGAAAAACTGTGAAAGTTAAGCGATCTAAGCACGTGACAAACTAAGGCTGCTTGTTCGCATCGACACCATAGTCAATAAACATCGATCAGGTCAAGGGTAGACGATCGATGGGACATGTGTTGTGTGACCGGTGAAGACGAGAGGGTTTTGTTGTATAGACGGAATACCACGTATAATAGACAAATTTAAAGAATGCATGACTGATAAACCTGTGCTCACGGCATTATAAATTGATTCATTTAATCAGCGCCTTCCTGCAAATACGAATATCGGTGTCAATAGCACAGTCTAGTGTAGCAGAAATACGGGGAAAACTCAAATCAATAAAGCAGCACATGGCCCTGAAGACCTCAAATAAATATTTTTCAAGGAAGAAGGCGGGTTAGCCGTGTCAGAATTGCTCGAAATGTTCTCCAAGGTGATGTTCCCATTGAGGGAGAAGATACAGGAAGCCATTTTCTTCGCAGATCTAACCTGATTCGAGAGAACACTTTCCTCATTAAGTAACTGGATTTTGGACAGGGCGTTGATGCGAAGACCAGATTATCGTTGCGTGTTAGTAGCTAAAACCCCGGCGAGCAATTACAGTGGTGTTTCTGGATATCTGCCTTCGACTCGGTTGACAAGTCCGCCCAATGGAACTGCTTACTCTAAAATGAAAAATCCACCAAAGTAAGTTAAAGGACTTATACGCTCACTAAATAGGAGGGTTTTGTGGTTACGGTAGACTCATAACGCCACTACAATTGTAAGACAAGGCTGTCTAATCTGCAATCGCTTGCTAAAATTTGCTATCGAGGACGAATATTATAGATAGTGAATGAACTATCGATCGTGCATTAATCAATATCAATCGTAAATGCATATTGTGATTATCATTTACTGTACAGATATTGTTTTACTATATGGCAGTGAAACCTGGGCTACCTACGCAAGACACGAACGGAAGCTGAATGCTTTCCATCTACGAAGCATCCGTCGTATCTTGAACATATCGTGGATGGACAGAGTGACTAATGCTGCAGTGCTTTCAAAAGCTGGTCTACAGAGCATGTTCACCGTATTGCGACAACGCCCCTGTGGTGGTTTGGTCATGTCTATAGAATGAAAAATGGCCGTATTCCGTGAAATCTACTCTATTGAGAGTTGTAATGAGGATGTCAATCATTGGAGAGACCGTACAAAGACGTTTGCAAAATAGATGTGAAGTTTTTGCATTGACCCGGTGAGTTGGGAAGAACTTGCTCTTGACCGATCACATTGAAGCATTGTGTAAAACGTCGTCTGCAAGCTGGGGAGGAGCAGATACAGCTCTTGGCTGCTGAACGAAGATCACGCCCCCGGCGTGCAACTGACGCCCTACAACCGAGTTCTGAGTATCGCTTCAAGCGTCGCGGGAGAGATTGTTCCCCCCGAATCGGACTGCTTAGTCATTCAAAAAGCTGTACAACATGAAAATTCATTCGATTGTGATGTACATTCATGGTCCATCGAACTCGTGACTGAATGAATCACACAATGTCCGTTGTTCTTGTTGTTGGCCTCCTTCGGATGTGATACTAACATACAAAATATTAAATACCCCACATCATACCTTAAAACATTTATTTGAATACCGTGATTCACGAAATACACGCAGTCACTCAGCGAAACTGAAAATTCCCCACTCCCGTATCAGCTGTCGCCGACATTTTTATTGCGTACGTGTCTGTTTCCTTTGGAATTTCCTCCCCGAAACTTTTGTCATCTATCCCAGAATCGAAACGTTTATTCGAAATCTGGATACTTATTTGTTGCATAACGATTTAACGACATCTGCGAGTTTACTCATGGTAACTATCCAACTTGACTATACTTGACATTACACATTTATTTTATACCTATTACCTGAACGAATATTTACTATGATATGATAATAGTGAAGCTATGTTCTTTTTGCAACCACAATTACTTGAATCTTGAATCTTGAATATAGTTCACCTGTATATATACATTAACGCATTTCTTGGCAAATCCTCGTTTGTTTCTGCTTTACTTCGAGATTGTGTGCTTAACACAACATTTATCAAAACCAACGTGTGAGAAAGATGTAAAAGTACGCTTTTGGAAATATATTCCGACCTGTTCCATTTATAGTACATTCGTGGATTTCATACGACATACTATCAATTAGTTATTAATAACCGTTTATGGTTATAAATATAAGTGTAGATTAATATGAACTAGCTGCTTTGTGGACATTTTGAATTGACCACTTTACTTTTACGTTCAAAAGAGTAATTGTCGTCTAGCTATTGGTTGCTCGTTTCGATACAACCATCACTAAATTATATTGCATCAGTTTCTGAAATTACTCTCAGATAATGCTGTTGGTTTTGATATTGTCACATATGCATTATGTGATAGCAGCTATCTGCAGCGCTAGCATTACTAATTCCAGTTCCAGAAGGTTGTTGAATATATTCCATCGATAAATTTAGACTCCGGATTACCGGAGGTATTGATGACAATCCATTGTTCGAGAATGGAGACATTTATTCTCACTACTTGTATACTGAATATTGTTTGGGGCCTGAAGCTTGTTAAAAACTGGTTTTTGTGTTGGAAATTATTATCCATATCTGAAAAACCAAGTCTATTGGAAAAAAGTGTGAACAGACGTCTGTTTCGACATACACATCTAAATTAAAATGGTTTCTTTATTCATCACTGGTATCATGTGAACTTGCTAACAATAACTTTAAAAATGCTCTCGAACTAAAAAATGTCATTCCAGGGAAGTTATATGTGAAGTAATACAGATGTTTGAAAGCTGTCCCCCGGAATGGTTCAAACTTTTTACTTCGTTTTATTAATAGTATGAAGAGCTCAGTCGATTTTAACGGTTTCGTTTCAGAGGCATATGAAATTCGACGAGGCGTCAAACAAGATTGTGTTTATGCTCCCACACTGTTCGTCATTTCATCCTGCGCTTCTGAAGCACGCTTTCAGGACGAGAACAGAAGGCATTTACCCACGCACGCAAAGTAATGGCAAGCGTCTCAAAATGAACCTGTTGAGATCACAAACCATGGCACAGGATGTGGTAATCCGTTACCTGCTGTTTGCCGACGATGCAGCCTTTATTGCTCACTCCCTAAAAAAACTCCAGTCGCTAATGGACTGTATATCGTTGGCATGCGATGAATTTTGGATAACAATTAGCATGAGAATGGACAAGACCGAAGTCCTAGGTGAAAAGATTGTATCGCCTTCAATCATCACTGTTAGAAACTATCAGCATGAACCAGTAAATAATTTCACATATTAGGGTTCAAATATTGTGGATAACCTCTCGCTATACACAGAGATTGATAATCGGATTGGCCGAGCAGCTGTTATTTTGCCTCGATTAAACTCTCGTGTTTGGGGTAACCGTAATTTGACTGCAAAGAGAAATATTTTGGTATACACAGTGTGCGTACTAAAAGCTTCAATTTATTTTAAGAAAAATAGGTCAAAAATGATAAGTATACAGTAGACTAACAATTCTCTTAGCAATTCATTTTAAATTTTAAATTGGATATTAAGTTAAAAACAACGACAGAATATTCCCCGAAACACAACAGCAATCCCAGTTATGCTAAATAAGTTCAACATAAGGTCGTTTGAGTTTTATTAGCATTTTTGTTGTAATTCTTGGTCGAACTCGAACATGGACTCAGATCATAAGCTGATGACCAGTTCGCTTTCCAAATTACTAAACAGTTTTATTCGGGAGAAACAATCTCTCCCGCAGCACGCCAAACTATAGGCTGTATTTCATTCTTCTTCTTCCTCTTTTTATTCTTCTTCTTCTTTTCCTTTTTCTTCTTCTTCCTCCTCTATTTAGTCAATCGGTATCTGTTGCACGGCGTGATCCACCATCAGCATCGAAGTGCAGTATCTGCTCTCCACCATCTTGCAGACGACGGTATAAACAGTACCTCCAAAGTGAGACGTCAACTGCAAGTTTATAATAAATTGTATGGTCAATGTCAATAGTGTTTATAGATATTTTCCCAACATTCGGTTCCGCGAGTCTGGGTCCGCGCAGTGGTCGAATCCTGACATCAACTAAACATTGAGAAGATGTTTTGGAGTACAACAATTTTTCGATCTCTCACATAAACCACAATGTTTGAAGTTTTCTCGGGAAGTAGATGATAACTACGGTTTACTTTCTCCAGCAAAAGCCACACTGAGATTCAGAGTAATCTACACCAGCTAAAATTTTTAGCTCGATCTGTAAGACTTTAGCTAACAATTTGATAGTGATGTTTCACTGTAACTTTTGAAGTCGCCTCGATCACCCTCATTATTGGTGACTAGCATCATTTGCGGGACAAATTCCACCTGCAAGCAGTTTAAAAGCAGACCACAAAGTGGCTGTATAAAAGCTGATGGGCTTAGGTGTAATTCCGTCGTTACCAGTGGCCTTTCAATCTGCTAAGCTGTTGATTAGACTGTTGAGTTCATCGTGTGAACTGAGAATATCTAAGCGATCTAAAGGTGGTAAACGCTCAACATTGTGTGTTGCATGCGGTAAAACCGTACTGTCCCTAGAGTAGAGAGTTCAGAATTGCTCTACCCATCTTTCCATGTGTTGAGTTTAGAAGAAGAAGAAAAAGAAAATGACTTTATTCGTGTACACGAATTTCCAGCAAAAGTCGACCAGGCAAATAATCTGTCATATATGCCGAGCTGCACAATTTATGTAGTAGTATGCTGTGGTCAACACAGTTAAAGGCTTTAGACATATCAAGGTAACAAGCATGTATTGCGCATACATTATCATGGATCGGGTCGAGCCATTAAGAGTTATGAGTAATATGGCGAGGAACGGAGTGTCTTGTAATAAATCCGCGCTGTGCTATGAAAATAATCTTATTGTGTTCCAAATGTTTGATAAGTTCATCAGCTACAAATCGTCCTAGAAGCTGAGAGACCACTGATCTGTAGTTAGACAAACCGGATCGTTCCCACCTTTGTATATCGGTGTGATTCATCCACTTTTTAAGTTAATAGGAATCTTGCTGCAATTCAGTGATGTTATATTGCCAACACTAGGAAAGTTTGTATTTAAACCGAGTAGCCCCATTAGGTCATCCTTAGGCTTCATAGCGATAACTTATATTTTGTTAATTTGTGATCTGAATGCAGGCATAACATAGCATAAGCGCTCGTTTTGGTAGGACCATCTTGAGCAACATTGAGTGTGTTAATTGGCGGCTTCGAGAGCCTTGGATGTATTTCCGTTCAAGGTACTTAATGCTAAAACGCCTGGCTTAACCATGGTCTTAATGTTTGGGTTTCGTTCCATTTTATACATCTGATTGATTTGATACTCTTCTCTATACACCTGGACAATTATAGGAAATTGTTCCTTAGCAAACAATAAGATTTCCAGGATTTAGATGTTGCATGCAGTATGTTTTTTCTCAACGCACAACATCTCACATGCATCCATATTTGTATTCGAAGCCTGATCACGAATTGTAATCTCTTTTTTCAAATTTTCGAAAACATATCTAGAATGCATTTTATTGTTTTGGTAGATTGATGACCAGCATTGTTACACATCAGTTGTTAATCCGTAATTAGTCGGTGTGTTTTTGAAGCACGATTCATAATAAAACAGTAGACGTTTTTCCTTTCATTTTTTGATCGTCCCTAGCTCTTTTCGATTTAGATATATACTCTAAAACAATGACTAGATGGCTCATTCCAATTGGTGCTACCTAGTGGATAACATCGATGCCATTTTCTTGTCTCTTTAGAACACGATAGAGTATGGACGGTGTGTTTGCGCATCCGAAGCATGTGCTGCTTCATATGTGGTTTAATAAAGAACTTTTATTCAACATTTCGTAGAATAAATGATCCATAGAATTTACGGTGGAATCTCGCATTTTACGAAATGTGTCGTCGACGTATCGCTAACAAAACTTTGTATTATTCCGTTGATTTTAAATGGCCTTGTTTTGTAAGTTCTTCATTCCCCTATATACAAGTAGTGAAGATATTTGTGCAAACACTTTTTTTATGTATATAATTTTCGAATAAATAAAACGTGGTTCATGCTCCATCAAAAAGACTGGCCAATTTGCTCCATCAAAAAGACTGGTCAATTTGCTTGACGCCTAAATTTGTGTGATCTGATTAATTGGTTTCGGATTACAGTCAGCATCTAATGTTTCGTAACGAACTAGTAGTATCCATGCTTGTGCACAAGGCGGTCACAAACCAAATAACCACTATTACACAAATCCCACTTGTTAGCGGATTTATGCGTGAATTCAGGATGAAAGCAGACTACACGAACGTTGCGAAAGATATTCAAATAAATTGCAGTTACTTTACTAGGACGCACTCCTGATATATATATATATATATATATATATATGTATATGTATATATATAAAGGGTAAATTATTGTTCTGTGGCTAGCGAAGATCATTGCACTTACACCGCTGTAATGCCGACCTGCACAACACGGTTAATAATGTGGGAGACCATGTTGATGCGAAAAGTAACGACAAAAGGATTTAGTTAGCTGCTATGTCAAACAGCCAATGATTTCTTTATTGAGCTTGTAACGATTTTTACATTTGTATCACATTGGTTAATTTTAAGGCCCTTAGTTTCATTTCAAATATGTTTCATTGTAACGTCTCCTCGATTAGTTCCAGACAATATTCTGTATATTGACAAATGAATATATCAATGTGTTATAGTAATTTGATACTGTTTGTTGAAGTTATTCAAATAAGGAAAAGTATTCGTTTAAATATCGAAGTAAATTGTGCACTTTATGGCGTTGGGCCCAGGATAAGTGAGTTGCTGCAGCTCCGCAAATATATGCATCACACTCGTGATCTCGATTTCACAACCACAGAAAAAGAACTAGGTGTCTGAATGTCATTTAACCTTACAACCAGTCTGTTCGCCAAAAATTAAATAATATAACCTGTCGTATTTTGCGGGTGCCGTTCCTCTCCCGTAACCTTACTCTGGTTACTTAAAAGCCAGTTTACTGCATAAATCCCACCGAAAAAAATCAAAATGTAACAGCGAGATATTTATTTTTCGAAAACTAAATCTATCGGATTACAATTGGTTCAAACTAAACAGTCAATCTTGATACGATTTTTAATGATTTGTCAAAGCGTAATAAGTCAATAATTTGGAAATTGAGTGCACGAGGCGTACAATAAAACTAGTAATTCGAATGACAACGAAATAACGATAAATTGTCAATATTCACGAGGTATTATTGGTATTAGTCAATAATTTGGAAAATAACTGCACGAGGCGTACAATAGAACTAGTAATTTGAATGACAACGAAATAACGATAAATATTCAATATTCACGAAGTATTAATGGTATTTGTCAATAATGTGAAAATTGAGTGCACGAGGCGTAAGCTACAATACGTTATTCGTATGACGACGAAATAACAATAAATTGTCAATATTCACGAAGTATTAATGGTGTTAGTCAATAATGTGAAAATTGAGTGCACGCGGCGTAAGACGCAACGCGTAATTCGTATGACAACGAAATAAAGATAAATTGACAATATTCACGAAGTATTAAAGGTATTAGTCAATAATTTGAAAATTGAGTGCTACAACACGTAATTCGTATGACAACCAAATAACGATAAATTGTCAATATTCACGAAGTATTAATGGTATTAGTCAATAATGTGAAAATTGAGTGCACGAGGGGTAAGACGCAACACGTGATTCGTATGACAACGAAATAAAGATAAATTGACAATATTCACGAAGTATTAAAGGTATTAGTCAATAATTTGAAAATTGAGTGCACGAGGCGTAAGCTACAATTATTAATTCGTATGACAACGAAATAACGATAAATTGTCAATATTCACGAAGTGTTAATTGTATTCGATTTTTTGATATTCCGCAATGCATCGTTTACAGCAATAGTTTGCGTAGAATAAGAGACATGATAAGCAAACTCATTTGACCGATAGGCTTGACTGCAAAAGAGAAATTTCGATATTCCAGTAAAATGTGTATATAATTCAAACTATGAATATATATTAAGACATTCTGCTAATAAGTTTACATTCACAAATGTGGTCAACAGATTTTTCCAATGTATATTTATTAAATAAAGTGTGTATGATTATATGCATAAGACAACCTAGTACCCGAAATATTGTATTATTCTTTTGCCTCATCTCAAATCTCACCAACGTTTAATAACTTCTAACCGTCGCATTTTTTCAATTTTCTCACGTGAGATGTTGCGTTTCGCTTACTTGTGATCTGATAGTTTCCAACAACCTATTTTTATCACTCAATTAGCAAATCAAGACACATTTCGTGGACGTAGCGTGGATGGACAATGTAATAAAAGCCGAAGTGCGTTCTAAACATGGTCTACAGAGCATGTTCACCCTAGTACTCTACTTTATGGCGAGCGAATGACATCACTACACTTACTGTAGAAAGACGTTCGCAAAATACATATGAAAGTTCTTGACTCTATGCCTTGTGACGAATCGTTCTTCACCGCTCCATTTTGAGGCATGAGAAGAGCTTTTTCTTTAAGAACAATGAGACTAAATACTACTTTTGGCTGATAATTGGAGATCGCGCATTCAGTACGCAACATGCGACGGTTATTCGAGATCAAACTATATATGTCAGCGCTGCAGGTGACGCAATGCGTTTAATTGAGCGAATTTTAAATGAAAGATGTATCTGTTTACTTTTATTTATTTTCATTGTTTACGCTTTCTGTTAGTTATTTGAACTAGAGATTGCTGCATCTTAACTTGAACTATATTTCATTACGAGTGCTGATAAGTAGCTAGTACAACTGGACTGTTTATACCGCCTGTTACTTACGTTAGTACAATCTACAGTGCTGCATTCGTCATTCTGTTTTTAAATGCTTACACCTGATTGTAGCTTGCTCGAGTAAAACTATAACCCATTTATAAGGACATAGTATTGTGTAGATATCAACAAACTGACGAAATTGACAACGTACCAACAAATGCTGCAGACTCCTTTCTTGTCGTAGGTGTTGCACCTTGTGAAAATTAATTTAAATTTTGATAAATAATTTATGTTTAATTAGCCGAATATTAGAATGTCTGATACGATTGATTACTGAACAATTTCGGTTAAGTTATAAATAAAAAATAGATTCGAAGTGAGTAGAAAATTGCATCGTTTTTTTGAGAAATTGTCTAACTTATAACTGCGCAGCAATTTAAAGCGTTAAGGATGCTATTATCTAAAAGCTTCTCTGTACGGCATGGAAACCTGGAACACCAACGCAAGATACACACAGAGCTGAATGCTCTTCATCGAAAAAGTATCCGTCGTATCTTGAACATATCGTGGGTGGACAGAGTGATTAATGCTGAAGTGGCTTGGTCATATCTACAGAATGGATAATTGTCGTATTCCAAAAGTTCTACTCTATGGTAAGTTGCAATCAGGAAGTCGAACATTAGGCAGTCGCACTCGCAAAAGGGATATGAAATCTCTTAACATTGACTCTGCGTTTTGGAAAAACGTGTTTTTGGTCGCTCTTATTGGAGGCATTGTGTAAAGCGTCGTCTGCAAGCTGGGGAGGAGCAGAAACAGCTATTGGCTGCTGAACGCATATCATGCAATACAATATTAAGGCAGTTACATAAAACATTTTTCTCCATGTTTATGAGCCATTAAATTACAATTTACATTACGCACATTATATACTTCATGAAATTGATGCTTGGAACATAAGTGTTCTTTTATACTGGCCAGTAAATATTGATGTAATATGGAAATAGAATATATCTATTGCGAGCGTAGAAACGCGAATTTCATCTATCTGCTATACTTAACGTTTTCGGGTAATCCCATTAAACTTATTATACTATCTACATAATCGAGAACAATGATGACTATTATTATCCCACCGTACGAACATTTACCCATTTACCAAAAAAGAGGTAGTTCCCGCGATAATGGGTAATTGTAATTCACAGAGATTTCAAGAACGAACCAGCAAAAACAAATAAAGAGGTACGTTAGAAAATTGTAACGTAATCTAATGTTGTTGAAACAAGACGAGCTGCTAATAATTCCTTCGCTATTAATGGTAACTAATCAGCCAGTCGGAGGTATTATCCAAAAATGCGGACACATTAGGTTTAATCTCGATGGCGTTGGAATAACGAATAAATCCAATTAATTATCGATTCTCGTAAAAATCACTTCCTGGAAATTTGAATTATGCAAACCTAATTCGTGTCAAAGCTGAATCAATATTGTGTTAAATTAATAGGAAGTAATTTAAATATAACACAAATGTTCGTGGGCTTTGACTACTAAATTAATGAAAGTAGTATGATCTAATCAACTGTGATGTTTGTTAACGTAATATAATAATAATAATAATAATAATAATAATAATATAATAATAATAAGAAGAAGAAGAAGAAGAAGAAGAAGAAGAAGAAGAAGAAGAATAGTAATAATAATAACCTATATTTTTAAATATATTTAGACTTTTAGGCCACTGTTTTTCAGGGTTTTTCAGCGAACCGCGTTGGTTCGTTGTACATTCCTTATTAAACAATGTCTTCAAAGTGTTACTGTGTATACCACTTTTCCGAGGTTACAACACATACCAAACCAGATATTACATTTTCCACTTGATGAAGCCAAACAGGCAGAAACCGCTTTTGGTGTTCAAGTACCGGTGATAATGTATTTTCGTTTTACTGTTCATTTATGCATTTAACATATGGTATTCAAAAATAATCTTAGTGACCCAGGAACAAGATGTTTAATCTTGATAAAAACTCACTTGGAACTGTAACTGTAGCTTGAGTCGTCGTAGTTGTGGTAGTTGTGGCTAAAATTTAATCATATATATACCGTCAGTTTTATTTTTCGGTTTATTTTTAGCTATAATTATAATTAAAATTTTAATCTCACGGATACAAATTTTTGAGATAAACTTCGCTTAATTGAATCGACGAATTAAGAGAATATATTTCTTCCGTGCGAATTCGGTATGTTTTATTTTAAAGTTGAAAAAATAGTATCCATGCAACCCCACAATTCTACCTATGATACATGGAATGTTACCTTTATTCTATACATAATTCCTAAGTGATATGATGAATCAATCATTGAACAAAATTTATAAACTTCATCATTTCTCAGCAAAGCTGTAATCATTAACGAATTGACGTTATTAGCATAAATATTTATATTATATTTTCAATTATGTTTACAAAATCATTCGAATAGCGCAAAAGAATTCTTCAAGTTTGATATATATATTCAACATTATGTAGCTTCACATACCACAAGGCAATAAAAAATTAAGGGTATCGCACAATTCTCCGCTACGCTCGATTACACAACATTCAGAAATATGAGCATTTATTTAATTTGGCTGCATTTACTACTTTTCATCAGCTTAAAACCTCTACTCGGCATGTTCACCCTTCTGTTTACTCTGGGTGGGTCATGCGTACCTAATGGATAATGTTCGTATTCTAAAAACGTTTCTCTTTTGGGTTTTGAATTCATTAACTCTACAACTGGGAAGACCGCACTTGCGGTACGAACACGTTTGACCCTGCGACTTTGGAAGAATTTGGTCTAGACCAGTCACCTTGGAAGCACCCAGCAAATCGTTGTCTATAAGCCGTTTATAAAACAGATAATGCTTTCCGCTGCTACTACTAATTCACGACGTCAGGACGTAATTGCAGTCGATTGTTTGAGAACTACCTATAGCTGTAAACGCTGTGGTTAAAATTGTTTATCGCGAATCAGAATTGTAGTTATTCGAAAAGCTGTGGAGCATAAAACTTCATGCGTTTATGATGTACATCCGTGATCGACATCCACCGAAGTAAGCGAACAGCAAAACATTTAATTTTGACATAATAAACTCACGTGATGGAGCCTGGATGCTTGGTGTCGTAGTTGGAATAAACTCATGAGGGCAAGGGTAAAATTCACCTAAAAAATTGATTTTTTTGCAGAAAATGAATCGTTTAATGCACAGAAAAGATTGCGTGAACGTTATATTTCCAAACACTCACTGTCGGCCACTTCGATGTAATCGTTTTCTGCAAATGTATCCGAAGTATTTAATAATACTAAAACTGTCAGCTGATTGGATTGGGGGTGAATAACTCGACAATCTTCATCATTTCCGATTTGGGTCTCTACCGTTTCAATGCATGGATAATCGAGGTATATGTAAACTGGCATCCCATGTCTTTTGATCTGCAATGATGAAACAGAATTCTCAATACTATAATAAGATGCAATGTGTGAATGATTTCCAATAAAATATGTTAAACTATTTGCAATAAACAAAACGAAGTCAGCAAAGACGGTTCGGCATGTTGTTTCCGGAATAATCCGGATTATACAAAGAAAATGTGTTGTAGAAAAAGTCGAATAAATTTACCCTTTCAGAGGAGAATCTAACAGTTTTTGAACTTCTGTTCGTGAGTGGTTGAACGTAAATGAAACTGATACAATTCGGGCCAATGGTATGCAAAGGGAACCTTGGATTTGACGCATTCACAACCCGTCCACAATCCTCTATAATACAAAGAAAGCAATTCATAAAAACAACGATTAAAAACAATCATTTAGAGGATTGATTGGAATATGTTTGTGAACGATTGTTCATTCATAATGCCAATAAATGTGAGTGTGATCAGTTAGTGCAGGTTTTTGGTAACGTTTCACCTCCGACACAGAAACTTCGTCAGGCCAATGGTGATGTCAGTACAAGGAACATGACTAATTAGCAGTCAACCCGCCACCACTAATTTGACCATACCGCTTAACAGCCTATAGTACGCTTACAGTGTCTCAAGTCTCGTGAGAATCAACTGGATCAGTGGTCGATATTCCTAATAGTGTGTATCCACATTAATCTAATACAAGTGAACACGGTCGATGTCGGTCGACACTGTTGCCCACATGCGTAGAAGTACGAAACTAATTAGGTAAGCTTAGGCTATTTTTGAAGAAAAAACAACATTCTAATTAAATAGTAGGCATATGGTGAATAAAAAATATGTGCCTTCCCATCGGTGCCGAGCGCCAGATTGGGAAGATTTGCGATCGGTTTGAGCAGCTTTTGGGCAGCTTTCACTTCTGGCACAGAAGCATCATCTAATCAAGTGCGATAGCAGAACAGAAACGTCAGTACGTACCACTCACCCCTCTAATTGATTGTCTCATTCAAAAGCCTATTGAAATCACTTGGGAGTCAAGTCTTGTAGACAAAGACGAGATAAAGTGGCTCATTTAAGCAGCCCAGTGTGAAATCGATCAATTTCAATTGACATTCTGGTTCACACGTGCACGGTTGAAAGTGTGACAATTGTGCATAAGTTAAATAGATTATAAATAAATAAATAGAATTAAAACTATTCAGAATTTTGCCTTAATTAATATTTATTCGTCGTAGTGCCGAGTGCCATATTGTGCAGATTTCACCTCTGTCAATCTTGTTAACCGCATGTGTTCCAGCCTTAGTGATTTCAACAGGAAAGTGGACTTGGTGAAATCTCTCTTATAGCACGACCCAACGTTAAAACGCCATTGTTGGAACAACCGAAACGTGCAAAAAAGTGAAAAATAACAGGAAATTGTTATGAAAGAATTCCAAGAGATAGTTTCGCGTGTATTTTGTTATAACAAAAACTTGTTGATAAAATCATCATCTATTGTACGATCTGTGAGTTTACGAGATCGGTTATACAAATCCAGTTCGGCATGAAGTAGATGAGGAACAGTTTGCATAAGTTCGCTTGAAAACTTCGATTGAAGTGCACGAGGCAAGAACGGAATTTAAATTATGATGGGATTTAGGTATTCGTGAAGAATCAGTGCGGTCCTTTATTATTCGCTCATTAAAAACTTTGAAAACTGAAATTGCCTCGCGTAATGAGCTCCGGAGGTAGACATGGTAAATTATAGATGGATCGACGCATAACCGCGGTCTTACATTCATTACCAGATGACATTATGCATCGCGAGGAATATTTATATTTATTTGACCTTGCTTTGCTACTCCAGGGCGCGCTTAGGAAACTGGTCGTTGAGCCAAATAAATTGCGGTTGTATGCAACTGATTACTAAGGTTGGTACGACCAACATGTTCAATCACATGAGCCCACACCCATGTAGACTGTGTTTGAATCAATGACCATGATCAAAAAAGCACATTTGCGTGCATTTCCATCACACACACAAACAGTACGCAACCGGTCGTGGGGTGTGTGTGATGAAAATGTATGCAAATGAGCTTTTTATAGGTGGTTAAGACATTTGACTATGGTATAGCCTGGTAATTGGTTACATATCGAGTTGGATAAAATCGAATTTATTGTTTGTTTCCGTACTTGTAATCTGCTTGGCTACGGTGGCACAGCATAAAAGCTGGATGTTCATCTGGTGGTATACATTTGAATCCCGCCACAAAGTGCGCTTATCCTAGTTCCTCCGCATAAGCTAGCGAGAATTGAGCACAAGTGACAGTTAGGATACAACTACAACAATTCAACTTCCTGTCAAGTGAGTTAAATCATATCGATAATAAATCGTGCTAAAAGGTAGATAATAATTGAGAGCAATTTTTTCGTGTGTCTGGAGCGAAAATTTATCATAAATTGATATAACTGATTGTAAATAAGCCAGTCTTGCTTAACATTCAATTGTCTCCAGGCGCTTGTGGATTTCTCGATTTGAAAAATAAAACGGTACGAATTTCCTCTAAATGTGAAACCCACCAACTCCTTCATCAGCGTCGACAGAATCTGTTCGAAGAAAACAACGTTTATTGCAGCTAATTCAAAGTATGATTTAACAATTTTTGATAATCAGCAAGGAGATTATTATAATACGGTTTTGCTTATTTTAATTCGTGAAAAACATGATAATACAAATAGATTCTGACAAATGAAATGTAAAATTATTATAAAGCCTATCTTCGGATTGTTAATTTGTGAACAAATTTCTGAAGCATGGGTCGAACCAATTAATCTATTTTTGCTTACTATTTCATTTCACAAACACTACGATCCGTTAAGTGCAAGGTGGAAAAGTTACGGAAATGTTCGACCAAAGTTGAATTTCCCAGTCACTTTCATATAAGACAGACATTCAGAACATCTATTGGTGAAACATGGCGATGGGGTACAACCAATGGGGCCAAACAAAACATCCAATTCTGCAAGCTTTCAAATCATACGCTCAAAACGACCACGTCAAAAAGGTTTACATTCATCTGGCAAAGACAGAAATTCGGATCCACATCCGTTGATACAGTTGAACCTAAGTGAACAAAATTGAACTCCCATGTCACCGATAGTTATGTGGATGCAGTTTAAGGTGTGAATTTATACAAAATATCCATATTTTCGGAATAAGCTCATTTGCTTACATCTTCATTAGACACAGACACCCCACGACATGTTTCGTGCTGTTTGCACTCATCGGGTAGGTAAAGTAGGATCAGAATACGCATGCGCTTGAAACAGTGGAAGAAGTGTACACAAGTTGCGAACATATGCCACTGTTGAATAGGGTTGGTACGAGCAGTCTGTTCAATCACATGACCAAACACCTATGTAGACTCTGTTTGCATCAATGACCATTATCTTAAAACTCATTTGCATGAATCTCCATCACGCACACACAACCGACGGCCGGTTTCCTGCTGTTTGCACTCATCAGGTAGTGAGAGTATGATCATGTGATTGAACAAGTTGAATGTACCAACCGTATCCAAGTGTGGCATACATGCATCACTTCTTTATCCATACGCCCGTTTCCATTTTATTCAATAGTTGATCACAATTTATGATCTTATTTAACTTTTATCAACTGAATCAAATTCTTGGGATCGTGATCGTATTGTTTAAACAGTGAGACCGGTTGTAAGCTCTTTAATGTTGGAAAATTCGTGTAAATAGAGATTTGCAAACACCAAAATTAAAGCACATCACACACGTGCAATTATTGCCGCACAAGCTTCAGCTCATACTCGTTTTAAATACAAAGTTACATTGCGGAGCACTTCATTTTAATGAAAATATAAACATGAAAATGCTGTGTCTTCGAATTCAATTTTCACTAACGCTGGTATAAGACACTATTAATCTGTCCTCGCCAGTCTTGATGTATATCGTAACGAAATTCTTGTCGAAATCTCATCAAACAATACTTGGATTACGTATTATTGATCTTATCGCTATGCATCTGATAAAGTTGCAATCCTCAAGTTTCCTTTCCAGTGTATTTGCTTATTACAAGTTTCAACTTTTCCATTCCTTATCAGTCCTTCTGATCCATAGGTCTAGTGTAGATCTCCAGTGAAAAATCTTTCTATTAAAAAATTAATGCACCTCTAATGCCAACAACATCATGGGGTAAATTTGTTATCAGAAATTTGTCTGCAATTGATTGCCACTGAGTTGAAAGGGTCAACGATGATTTTATTCTAAGACCCCAGGTTACGCAAGGTTACATTTGCCTAAATAGCCTGTAAAGGGAAGCCCAGTCTGTCCAAAATGCGCGAATCTAAATTCCAAAATCACTGCTCGATTAAATTCAAATGACTATTTCTCAAATGTATAACACACTCAAACACATTTTCAGCAATGAAAAGACTTACATGGTGCGGAATCTGGAAGAAAATGAACATAGAGTAGTTTAAAATGAGAAAATAAAAATGTGAAGTAAAACTGAATGTATAAACCGAAAGTTATAAAGATTAAATCAGAAAAATCTTAGATAAAACGTTTACTAATTATAATGAAAACCTTTCAGAATAATCAAAGTAAAATTGTCAAGATGGTTCGCAATAAACGTGGATTAATGTTTTTAACGAACCCATCCGGAAAAGTCAAAGTTTTCAAAATTTACCCAAAGCTTGACATATTTAGAATTGTAAAAATGTCATTATATAAAAAGCTTTGGTACTTAGACATCACAACCCACTTTGGCATGTGTACAGTCAGCATGTAGATGCAGTGTAGATTAGCTTTCAAATGGTGAAAAAGTGGTGAAACATGTAGAAATTTACAAGTACTGGTAAACTTAGATCGTGTAACCAACCATGGTGCATAAATAACGAATGACAGAGTGATTTCTTGACAAACGATCCAAAGGCTTCAAGTAACCATATTATGTTGTTCCTCAAATCTCCACACTTGAACTCTCATAAACCAATTCTTGCAATTATCAATTGTGTTACTACTTCACTGCTATTTCGATACATCCACCTGATTAGCGGAAATAACACAATTCATCTATTTCATGTAATTGTATTGTTGACATGAATACTACGTAGCAAAAGGTTACTTAAAATTGAAACAACCCAAATTAATTCACTGAAAAATGCTAAGTGTATCTTAATTCCGAGAAAAATGTCTTAGCATTGCATCTTTTCATCAAAATATGTGAACGCGCATGTGTGCTACGTTAAAACTTATTTATGATTGTGAATTGAAATGAAAATGATGTGATGGAAATACATTCAAATATAAAATTTCAAAATTGGATTTACAAAGCAAACAAAAAGTATTATAGTACATAAACCGTCAAAAGATTTTCACAGTGTTTTCAGCAACGCAAAAGAAATAATATTGAGAAATTCCTTTTTGTGGGCCATCATATCAATTTTGAATACATACGTGGTACAGCTTGTAGCGTAAATAAAAGCCGAGACGATTCATCATTTCTTGTGACAACCGTACACAACTCACGACCAGCGCTGTACCGCATCCAACCAGCAGGATCGTATCTTGTCGAGAAAAATCGATTCCTATGAGCATCATAAAAGCCCAGGTCTCCAATGCTCTGTTGTAAAAGAAGTTGAAATAATGTTGTTAGCTTTTTCGGTACCTTCCGATATTAGTGGATCAGCCAGCATATTATTTTTCAGAAACCAGCTTGATTTATATATGCTTAGTAATTCCACCTTAAAACCAATTGGTAAAACATAAATAGTGCGAAATTATATGTTGCTCGCATCCCCACCCCGTACAAACCACTTCCGATTTCTGTCTGTTTGCCGAATATCTTCGATCTTACCGCGAGAATCCGTGACATTTTTACCTACAGGAACCTCCAATTTTCACAACGCCTTAATTTACCAAATTTGTTTTTATTCAATATTTTACGGTGTTGAATAGTTATTGGATTTTTACTGAATGAATTTTTGAATATTGAATCTCGAATTAAAATGATACTACTGAGATGTTTCAAGTAGTAAAATAAACTTTTAAATTATAAAAACGTGCAGTATGTTGCCAGACTAACGAAATTATTTGTTTTTGAATAAAGTATTTCACGTCATTTTTTTAATTTTCAGGATGAAAAGATCAATCTAGCATGATACCTCATATTTCTTGTGACATTTGTCAAGCATTCAATTAAGTCTAAACAGTGAAGGAAATAGCAAATGTGTGAAATAAAAGTGTTTATGTGGTATTTGTTTACAAAATTATTTGCAATTTCATCAAAAAATGTCTCGCAATGCAATCGCTGACGTTTAAATGGGATATCACTCGCACACTGTGTGATTAATTACCATGTGTCTCATTTAATACAAAGAGTCTTGGAGATTTTGTTGCTATGAACCAATATAGTTTTAACTAAAACATTGATTGGTTCTCGAAAACAATTGGCTTATCATTCGCTGGAATAAATTTATTTTATTTCGCCGCTTTATTTGACGAAACCGACCAGATATGTGAAGCGTTTGTTTGTAATATATTTGCAGCCGCTTACGCATTTAATGTAGAATAAAATTTCTACCTGATTATTCGCTAACTTTCGTCGAAATCCCATGGATAATGTATGCAGTATTGACTTGCAAGATTGATATAAAATCACATATTCATTTTGTATCTCTATTAAAAGCTTGCGGAGATGAAACGAAATTAATAAAACTATTTTAGAATGGTGTGTTGTTGATGGAAACGCATGCAAATACAAATTGTCCTTCAACCCATTTCAAATTTATTCACTTTAATGTTTATGTATAAAATATGAAAATTTTGCTATCCGTTTGTTTTTCCACCTCTGTCTGATCCCAATACTTTACAGAATTTTAAGTTTCATTCTGTCACATATTTTCAAAATGTGATCATTTTCAACTGCATCGAAGTTGAGTTTTATTCATACAGATTTAATCATTCTTCTGGTTATCAAATAAGGGGTATTAACGAGCGTCCCAAAAAAATTAATTTATATCAGTGTCTCTCATCACATTGAATATATGTTGCTTTACCTAAACGAACGCTGACTCAATTTCGAAAAGCGGGAATTTAAATGTTCATAACGACATCGTTATAAATAATAAATATATCGGTTAGATAAGGTATTTTGAGACAATGCTTACTGAATTTTTATATATCGTTATTTCTAATCCTTGTGGTATCAACATCCGATAGTATACGGCAGGAACTCCGGTTTCAATTTCTTTTGCTGTTGGAAACTCAACTCTAATACTTTGGGATCCGTTCAATGCCAAATTTAGTTCCGAAACGGCTAGTGAATAAAGGAACACAATTGAGTCTTTTTCATTTCGTCGTTGCATGATTTATTTAAATTATTAAAATACGAGGAAAATTTAGAATGGTTTTATTAAAAAAAATAATAGAAACGTATTTGTAAATTAGGCGAATGATAAAATGATTAGTGCTGTGCACCATACTAGAAAAGAGCCGCCTAATCTGGCTTATTCATGTGTACAAAATAGCAAATGTCGATATTTCAAAACATCTGCTCCATGATGAAGTCTACAATCAGGCAGACCGTATTTGCGGTACAACGTCGTTTGCAATGGTATTTGAACTTCAAGTCTGGAAGAACTTGATCCTGAACGTTTACGTTGAAGGAATTGTGTAAAGCGTCTTGTTCATACTGAGAATCAACAGATACTGCTCTTGGTTCCCAACTACCTATCACGCCGTCGACGTGCAAATAATGCCGATCGACTGAGCACTCTTATCAGTATGAAATGTTTACTCGAGCATCGGACAGTTTATTCATTCTAAAAACTGCGTAGCATGCCTGTGATGTACATCCAAGGTTGACTTAGATCGATGAGGGCTGACGACAATCTGTGTTTCTTTAACTATCTTACTCATATAATACTTGTTTTTTTATGAAATAAATTGGGATTACATATCAGAACTGTTGCCTAGCGTCATATTGTCTCATCAAAAAGCAATGCATTTGATAAGGCCGAATAAATCTTCATCCTGATGACCTGAGAATAATTTCATGAATAACGAGTAAATTCCTGCGTATGTTATCGGTTGAAAAAATTGTTCACCCTCTTAACAAACAATATTTATTAGAGGGCTCGAAAAGTTTAAAATATTTGTTATAAGCTTATTATCATGCAATGTATTGCTGAATATTTTGGACGCTCTTTATTGACAAAATACGTTTTATGCACTAAACGATATATAAGAGAATATATTAGCTTACAAAAAATTTCTCTAATTGCCCAGAAATCGTTCTGTGTGTTAGATACACCGTAATGCAAGTTGCTTTAAAAATTTAATAGAAGAATATATCAGACAATTTACGCCGATATTTATTAACTTACTTATTCCACATATTAAGTGAAATTTCAGAACAAAGAGAAAAATCGTTGTTGTAACCATTCTCGAATAATTAATTGTTAGACAATTATTATGATATTCGCTTATATATACGTCTCCAAGATCGCAACGCTAAACTGTTGTAACCATATCAACTGTCGATAGGGGCGACAGATTTGAGGTCACGATTTTCGCGATTTTGAAGTGACTGATATTTCAATCCAGAAAGTACATTTTCAGATACTATGCGAAAAAGTACGTTATGGAGTAGAGATAACGTTTCCGCTCAAATTATATTTGAATCTGCACCAAGTGATTCTTCATAGCCGATTTAATCTTGGAAACTTCTTCCCTTAACCAGTGGTCCGTTTATTTCATGTACCAAACTATCAGAGATCGTGAACTGAAAATAAATAATGAATAAATAATTATGAAGATTCCCGAATCGCGGCTATTCTTTCAAAGCAAACACAATAAGTATCTACCAAATCGCATGCACAATCGAATTTGAAAATAATTGACCGTGAACCCTTGTTATAATCGCTAATATGATGAGCGGAATTTAACCAAATGGACGAAAAACTATTCTTGGTAACCTTTTTTTACCAAAAGTGGCAATAATTGAAACTAGAGGTTCGTTCTATGTGATATGGGTAGCTGTCGAAATTTGGTCACTAGCCTTTTATTGACCACCCCCTTGAGTGCTGTGTTATTAAGAATGGAAACATTTGTCCATAGATTCAAGAAACTGGAACAGCTAAGAGTTTCAATCAATTAAATATTCCCTAGAATAACATAATCACTAGATTTTTGCATATTAACTGTTCTTCGTTCCTGTCCCAGTGTGTTTTATACGGAACTGTCTACCGCACAAATCATATTTGCATCAAGACTAAACATGTTCAACGATGACAATTATATGTTGGTCAAATCCAAACTCGCACTTCAGTAGCGACAAAACAACTTTCTTATTTTTATGCATTCCCATTATTTTTAAGCTATGATCACTGTAAATTATTCGCCTTTTGAACATTATAACTTTGAATTAATTTTAAAAAATGAATGAAAGCAACTAACTCAAATTTATAGCTTACATCAAATGTGTTCGATTATCATACGGCAATAATTCATTGGAATTCAGAAAGAAATCGATACAAATCCAATTATACCGTGATTGTAATTTGATTTGATTTGAAACACCGATGCAACAAAGTAGAAATCAAAATTATATGCATGATGAGTAGACGGGTTAGTGGATTAGTTTTTAATTTATCGAGCCCTAGCATGGCATTTATATCGGCTGTTCCCAAAATTCGTTTGCCAATACTTTGCCTTTATTTCTAACGCTATATTTTTATATTCATCATGTTTTCCTATCATCGAAGTACATTATTTGGCGCGCACATTTTGAAACTATTAATTAATACCGAATTTTACAGCGAAAAATTTGAAATGAAAAGCTTCGGCTACCACTTCCGGCACATACTGAATCATATATTAAAGCAATCACTGAAACAGAAAAAGAAACAGCTTGTAGGTTGGCGCGTCGCCTTCACCAAAGTCAGGCTATTTCTAGAATGCGCCTAACTTGTGTTTATTCTTCAAATATTCGAAACGTGTGGTCTAAGTATCTTGAAATTTTACAAGTGCTTAATTCGAATAGTTAATTGTATATCAGCGTCGCTGTTTCAAAAAAACATGGCTTTTTTCTCCTATTGACAATGAGTTGCTTTGAATTGAAGTTTTCTGTTGCTTTCGAATTGACCAAATTTGCCCTTTGGCTAAACGTGGCGGTAAAGTTATCTTCGATGCAACTGGTGTCTTATAACAATCAGATTTTAACTTTTGATAACTCTGGCATAGCTTGGCTAGCCTTCAAGATTAAACCTCGTCATCTATCCAATTTTCAATCAATGATTCTGATAAATACTTATATCGTCCGATATTGTCAATGTGACAATTTTCATGCATTCATTGATGAACTGCTCATATGCGCAATTAACATTTCTGCGACATTCAACTGTGTCCACAAGATTTCGTTTTATGGATTGTTTGCTTAATTCGAATAAATGTTTGTAAAATACACTTTAAGCGGTTAATACAAATTCGAACCCTCGGAATTAGTCTTCTCTCGTTATTGCGAATTTTGTGTGCGTTGCTTCGCCATTGTTTGACTCCACTGGATCTTTTGTTCAACTTTTGCTCATTTCGTCTTTTAGTGAGTTCATACCATTGTTGTTGTATTTTGTGTAGCGAAGACTTATTTTCCGTCCACTACAAACTACTAAGGTCTACTTGTTGGTGACACCAATACTTCCAACTTATCTATGTTTCCTCAGTTGTTTCTTAAAATGTTTGTTCATTTATCAATACGATCTGACGCCTTCTTGAATTTCGCTTTCACCAATGCTTCAAAATGTTTAATTCTCACATGTTTGTTTCCATCGATATTTCGAACCACTGAGTTATCAAACTTTTTCATTATATTTATGGAGGTGCTGGGCACAAACTTCTATCCCGGAGCAATGACAGAAGAATGACTACTAGAACCTTTAAAAATGACAGTATTTTAGCCCTTAAAGAAATGCTTGATACCACTGATTTTGATTGTTCTCATAAACCGGATGTTTCCAAAGAACGCGATATTGTAACATGCTATCATAATTTTGTTTTGACATTGTCCCGAGGAATTTATTTGTTTAAATTGTCATCGTGTTTGTTCCGCCCACCTGAAGTGTTTACCCAGATTGAAAGTGAAAGCCTTCAAAAACATGATTAAACTGTAGTTGGGCAGTTTCCAAGTCATTTGTTACATATCATCCTCCACCAACGTATCTGAGGTCTTTTGTGTACATTCGGCTGACTCACGCTCTAAGGCTACAGGTCCAGATAAACTCTTATCCATTGCATTAGGGGAATGAGCTGGTTTACGTTCGGCACCAATCCCATTCATTTTCAATCGTTGCATTAAAAGAGCGATTACCCTTGACTGTTTGAAATCGGTTTGTATAACCCTGCTTCTGTGGAAGATCCTGGTTTATTACCGCCACATCTCGTGCACATCGCATTCACTTAAAGTACTCATAAGTATTATACTACGACGAATGGCTTTCAGTTATCAGGTACATGATACTTATCAGTTTGCCTACGATAACAATCGTTCAACAGTTAATGCTGTCGCTTTGCTTAGTTAAAATATTTCACGTTCACTTGACACCAAATCTAATGCCTTAAGGCTATTTTTCGATTATGCAAAATGTGTTGTACAAAGTTCCTTACTCAGCAAACTATATGAATGTGGTGTTCCATCAACCATTATTCACTTGAATGTATCCCATTTCGAAGGTCGTCTTCAATATACGACCGCGCGATTCCGATTTTGTGTGGTGTCCTGCTGGTTGCAATACTGTCCTCATTTTTATTTTCAATTTACATTTCTTATCTTCCTTGTATCTCTTCTGCACCTACTATTAAGAGCACCGACGGAGTAGACTTTGCATTAAACCACAATAGCAGAATTTACCAAAATATATATTTTTGTATCAATGATAACAAGTATTATACAATGGTCATCCACTCTTAGTTTATCTTTGAATCTCCAAACATGCAAGGAAATGTTTTCTTCCAACATGACAGGACAGAGATGTTTAGTTCTGCATTAAAACATATCTTATGTTTCAACTGATGGCTCGGTGTTTGAAAGATGTAGTAACTTTAAATACCTTGGCCTTACAATATCCGAGAGCATAAGCTGAACCAAACATGTGACCCCACAATTCTTTTAAGTTCGTCGGTTCTCACTCTATGCTCTTCTCTCTCCTTTACACTCAATATTATTCAACACTTAGTTTTTTCTTGCATCATTCGACACCTGGTTTATGCGTCCCACGTAAGTTTTCCTGGCCTCCTGGAAATTTATTTTCTGCTAATCAGAAGAGACCTTAAGGGTATCTCAATTTTGAGATATGTCTCCACGTATTTAATTAGAGGCGCCATTGTCGATCGTCACGTGCGTGAAAGCAGGAGATTGATCAAAACATATCCTTGGACAATTCAACTCCACTAAACAAGAACCTCTACCCTTTAGCCGAAGCCAATATTTTATTCCCTATTCAAGAATTAATAAATTCTGAAACTCGGTTGTTCCTTACCTGGCTCGATACATGGCTAACCAAACGATGGCTGTTTCAGATTTAAAGACGCGCCTGACAATTCGATAAATAATGTTGTGTTCTCTTCGTCAATACTTTAACTTCATTTTCTAATGTTATTCACATGCCTGTATAGGCCTGGGTAACCATATTGTGGTTTGGCCAACGTACAGAATTTATAATGCGGCAGTTTGCCTGTATCAGGATTCTAAGTTTTCATACTTTTCACTTTTTTTCTTATCTTTTTGGAGAAATTAATTTAATTGCTCAAAACTCGTGTACACGAATAAATTCAGCATCATCATATTTTTTCTTTCTTGTTTTTTATTAACGAAAACATTTCATAATACTCCTTCTAGACTATGAAGGCTAATTGGAATTGAAACGCTTAGTTGATTCAAGTTTCAAGATTTAAGAATTTATGGTATAAAAAGCTTGTAGTAGTACAACACCGTAGGTTTTTCGTATGAAATATGTATATAAAAAGTTAGGCGTTGGGAAGATCGACGCTTCTTGTAGTTAGAAGAAATGTCATGTATTGTCTAGGTACGATGAAAAAATATTCGGTAGGATTAATGTTGTATTATATAAACGGCATGTAGGTTGGAATTACTACGCATAAATATATCCGATTTGTACCTGAAAATGCTTTCACCAAATGATTGTACCACATCTAATGGTAGGGAGTTCAATGTGAAACAAAACTCGCACCGAATAGAATAATCGACGGCAATTCCAGTGAGAATGTGGAATGTTAAATGCCAGTGGGTCTGTACTTGTGGCATGGCTTGACCTAAGGCGAAATAGAGGCTTCAGAGTGTGCATCTTTGAGATCATCATTTTGAAAGTTAGGATTACATCCAATAGAACCTTGTGTGGTGGGTTGCGGAGATAGACAACCATTGTAGTTGCTCTGTGATAAATCATTTCTAGCAGCATGATGTCCTTTTGAATACATGGTGCCCAACCCTACAGCGAGTAGTTCATCACGGAATACGTATATATGAGAATGGGGGAATGTTTCACGGGAAATCGTCCGAAAATACGCCGAAGCATACCTAAAATGTGCCTAGCTTGGTTGCACACTGCTTCGCATTGCATTGCATTGCATTCTAACTTTGGCGTAATACGCAAAGAGAACTATTTTAGCTGTGACATGTTTCGCAAGGTCGTTGATGTAGACTGAAGAGAGAACCCGACCAAGTACCGAACTATTCCAGGACTGAATCCGTTATTCCGTTATCTGCATGATTGGAAAAACACTGGGTTTCTGCTTCGTAGTGTTGTTAGCGGTTCGATATAACCGTTTGGGATTTCGCTGCATTTATACTGCCAGCTGGATCTAGTGATATTGTTTATCCTCCCGGTTGAGATTTGTGAATTGATTCCGCGATTCGCGAAAGTTTAACCAGGTCGATTCTGTTTCGGCGACCACGGAAATAACCTATGTCAAATTTTGCTTTGTCAACCATTTTTCTAGTGCGACTGCGAGTTCTGAAATGGGTTTCTTTTATATTATGTTTCGGGACACAGTTAGACATTAAGTATATCACGTTGGTGATGTAATCTTTCAGGGTTGTGCAGAACGAGTCAAGATCACTGAAATCTATATTGCATTGATGAGAGCACCCCTCTGTTTCCATCAAACTAATGTAATTAACTTTTCTATTTATTTTTGTCTGCTTCACCATTCTACTGATGTTCAACGCGTAATGAAAGAGCAGAACGGAGTGGTTGCTTCGAAACGGTGGAGGGTGATAATGAACATCCTCAACGGCCGTGGCTTCAGAGGTTAAGATTAGGTCTAGAACGGATGTCCGTTGCAAATTTCTTTGTCGAGTATATTAGAAAACATGATTATACGAGGGGATATAATCAAACAGTCCGCGAAATTTTTAGTCTAGTGATCAAGGTGGATGAAGTCTCCCATAATCAATAATTGCGTTTTGCGCTGTTTTCGAACGTACTGCATTGCTTTCTACAGTTTTTTTGTTATATTAAGACAAGTATCTGTAAATAACTTTCAGTATTAACGTTCGTGGTAGCAAACAGATACTCCACCACCTGTTCTAAGGCAGTCTCTCCTCAACAAAGTTTGGAATAGAGAGCTCGTGATTGCTCACGTGAGGTTGAAACCATTTCTCAGTAATTGCTATGACGTCAAGTTAGCGTTGATTACAGAGATCCTTTATTTCAGCTAGTTTGCCTACCAGGCCTTGTGGATTTGTATATACGCAACTGATTTTGGGTTCAGTATACAGTGATGGAGCGGAAAGCTCGTCAATTTGTCTGACCCTTCAATAATCGGATATTGTTGGTTATTTGGGATTGCCACAGTGTATCTAATCCGAGTCTCGTCTGATTGTAGAAGCCATGTATCATTAAGCGGTTTCGGTGTAGAAAGTCTGGGGTCAATCATTCTGAAATCCTTCCGGAGATTCTGTTGTCTTGCTTTCCAGTTAAATTTAACTGATGCCAACATACCTCTCATTATAAGTTTTATTTTTTAGAGAATTTGGCCCGTCACCTTTATAGTTTGGCGAACGAAATATACTAAACGTGTCCATCACGACTGACTCGTGAGGTCCGATGTTGTTGCCAACGTAGAGCCATTGTTTGTAATCGTGGTGCAGTATTTCACTGCCCGAAACAGTGTTAGTGTGTTCAAAAACACCGAAAATAACCACACTGCGTTATTAAGAATTATGCCCATTGTTTAAATTTCATTTTCTCTCCTAAAACAACAACGCAAAATTTAGTCTGTGAACATGTACTTTGACGTAATTCAAAGTAATTCAAAATTTTAATTGTCCAAATAGCAAATTCTTTACAGTTACCATAGAGTAGAAATATTAGAAATGCATATAAACAACACAAATGTTTCATCAATATGGAAAGTCAGCATGTGTATTAAAGTGCCATGTTATAGTTGATCAACTTATACTTGTCAAGTTCAACCTTGATATGTCCAGGCTTGATGCACGAATGATATGAGGGAAGTGAGAGTTTCTTATAAAACAAACTAGGACAGCAAAGAAGAACCTTCGACAATTTGATCTAAAGTGTGGAATGGTTAACTTGTAGCCATGAGATCTGGTATCACGTTCATCGTGCCGACGAAACAGGTGTTGAAATGGGTGATTCACTGTATGAAAAATGTCGAACAGCAAGATGAAATCACCCATGACAGGTTAGTACGGAAATTTGAATAGGTTCAGAGATACAACCCTTGAACAGCGTACCCCATCTTGGGCCGGATATTGTAGGTAATTATCCGTTGGAGTACCTGCTTTTTGAAACTATCAAAGGTCCTCATAAGCAGTGCAGAGTTTTGGCAGGAATTCTCGTCTACCACAGAACACAGGCTTCACGACTTTAAGTTACTGCTAATCCAAACACCCAGTTCTATCTCTTCTGTAACACATTGAAGTTGATGAGATCCCGGAAAGCATGTGAATTCGAAGGATTTACCGACGTTTATATTTTTGATTGTTGAATGATAGGCAGTTTCGTAAGGACCACATACGAACTGCATCGATGTCATTTGTAGAATATGGCAATCTTCTATTGTACGCACGATAGTTTGAACTTCGATCTCGTCAACAAATAAAATGGCATTACTGCTTACGTTTTCATGTATATCTTCCGTGTACACCTGAAAGAATATATGCCAGAAGACTGAGCCTCGTGTTTTGCAATTTGTAACTTCTACTGGGCCGGATATTGCTCCGTCAAGTCCGAACCTGATGACTCTAACAGACAGGTAATCGTATATTCAGGCAAATAATGTTCCACCCACCCCGAGCTGCACATTTTCCTAAGCAGTATGCTGTGGTTAACACGGTCAAAGTCTTTCGATATATCCAGGTAACAAGCATGTATAGTGAATCAATTATTCACTGTATGAGTCAAGCTATTAGGAGTTATAAGTAAATTGGCGGGGCACAGAGAGTCTTGTACAAAATTCGCGCTGTGCGATGGAAATGAAGCTTATTTTTTTTCTAAATGTTCTATAAGTTCATCAGATAAAATCGTTCGAGAAGTTTAGAGACGACTGGTCTGTAGTTAGACGCAACAGATCGTTCCCACCTTTTTATGTCAGAGTGATTCATCCACGTTTCCTGACAAGTTGAAAATATCAGAGTGGTGATAATAGAGCATGAGCGCGTTGTTCAAGGAGGAAAGGTGTATTTCAAATTGCGTACACGAAACTTCATTTTGCCAGACAAAGCCGATTTTTCGCTGAAGAGAATTCGAGTGTCAAAACAAGCATATTGTATGCAGTTCGGCACACAATGGAGGCTTCCTGCTGGTTCCACTACAAAAGCTGCGGGTGCGCTTTCTTTTTTTGATTCATTAAAAAGAAGAAGAACAAAAAAAAACAAAAGCAATCAGCGTCAGGTCAAATTGAAATAATCGAGGTGATTTTGCTATTGTTCGCCAGACTCTATGGTTATCACAAGGTCAACGTCGACAAATTCAATCTATCAGCAGGCTATTTTTACTTCAAAATTAGAAAATATTTTGTGGTGAAAAATCGGTTTAACAATTAAAACTTATGAAAGTCTGCAAAATAAAAGACTACTGAAGCATTGAGATTGCAATATAAACGAGAGTATATTTTAGGGTGTGGCATGCACCATGGACCGGCAGACTCGATTTAGAAACCATAGCAGGATGCGTCACTCTGTACGTCATCAACACATTCAACATAAAAATCAGCAGTAATATACCTTGTATTTGATGCTGATTTCCAAAATGAATACCGCCTTGATCAAATGCGTATCCTAATCACATGAGGAAAAAGTTCCAGAAAAAATCTATTTTCAAATCAAAGCCATGCTGTTTTATTTCACGTCATTGAAAAAATAAGCACCCGGTAGTGGGGTGTGTGTGTGATGAAAATGCATGCAAATGAGCTTCTTTGCTCATGGTAATGGGTTTTATACCCAGTCTACGTGAGTGGGGGCTTAAATGATTAAACAGGTTGGTCGTACAAACTTTACCCAACAGTGGCATACAAGCGCAACTTGTTTATCATTCTTCCACTGTTCCAGGTGTATGCGGATCCTGATCTTACTGTCCCTAGCAGATGAATGCAAACAGCACGAATGCGGTCGTGTGATGTGTGTGTGTGATAGACTTTCATGCAAGTGAGTTATTTTATACATAGTCATGGGTTGCAAACACAGTCTACATGAGGGGGGGCTCATGTGATTGAACATGCTGGTCGTACCAACCTTACCCAACAGTGGCATATAGGCGCAACTTGTTTACCATTCTTCCACTGTTTCAAGCGCATGCAGATCCTGAAGAATCTCGATTAGCTCAGATAACTTAATTATTAACTATTGTGCGTTTATGTAGGAACATTGAATGATTGATCTGAGTAAATGTGTTGGATGATGAGTATTTGAGCAAATAGATTGAGTACGTGTCAAAGATGGTAGGGCTCATGTTAATGGTATATTACATCACCACTTCTGATATAGTTGATCGACATCCGTTTTATGGATTAGAATTCGCGGCATCGCTGTCCATCAGTAGCCACAGGCTCGAAGCAAGTAATATTTACGAACCGCATCTTCCATCTCTTTTGGCTTGTATAAGTTATCCTCAGTTAATGATTTTTGCCAAGATGAGGAGAATTGGGGTGACGACTTAGGCGGGTCATTGCATCAGGCAGCGTCAAGCTCACACCCATCAATGTTGGTACCATTGTTCAATGTCGTGAGTTCGTCTACTTGAAAAAAAGTGTTCCTGATGAACCCGGCACATTGGTGCATATCACAAGGAGATTCTTTAATTTTTATTTCAATATTATTTTTGGAGTTAGGAGAATTCTGCTGAAGTACAGTCAGTAGAAGCCACTTCGACGTTATAAACTGACTAACATCTCAGTCCTACCAAGCGTTTGCATCACTAAGCTGTTCAGCATCCCGCACATTCTGTTTACCTAGGGGAGCATCTTGTTGAGGTACGGGGTGTAGCGTTGGGTATAGGTTGGTTTCAATTTTAGTGAGTTATCGTGGACATTTGCTATCGACTTCAATTTTTCCCTAAATTTTTAAGAACAGTTTTTCAATTATTTCATTTAATCTTCTAAGTTTTCTGATTATGATAGATTGGTCTCAGTGTCACTAAACAGATTTAGATGGCTTCAACGACAACACCTAGCGCGTATCTATCGATTAACGGATGAGAGATTAAATTTGCGCGGTTCGTGTGGGAACGTATCGCAATGTATTGGATGCAAATTATTGAGTAAAACATTTGCAGTGACATTAGATTTCATCTCGCATAAAAGAAATACAGTTTGTTGAATTCCGCAGAAGATCTTCCTAATGTTAATGATCCCGAGTAAGTCAAAACAGTGACAAAACGTTTTGCGCACGCACAACATTTCCAGGGTAATGTGGAACTTGGAATAGGAACTTGTAAAACATTCATCACACGACATTAAAAATGTATTGGTCTAATAGATGTCTTCAATAGAATTCGAATGAAGTAAGAATCATCCAGATATAATTAGCGAGTGACGAGTAATGATCAAAATTATGAACGTCCGCACGTTCGGAATGGAACGTAAAGCACTGGTTGTACCAGAGGTTTATCCAACTCATTGCACAAAATGTTAAACATTTCACAACTTCACCGACAAGTTTCATACACATTTTTCATCCTATTTCATAAATTATTTTAGATGTGATAATCATGCTGAATTTTCCAAAATGCGCAAAACATCTAAATTGATTGAGAACGGAAAGTGATGTAAACCGTTCGTTATGTTTAAATCCCGTGAAATCAAAAGAAGTCATCCTTTAATGAAATTAAGTGTTTTTTGTCAAAATAATTTTACTGAAAACAGAGACTGCTTCGTATGCTGTTGTGGCACCCAAAGCGTTGTTTGCAATAAGCAATAGCCGTTCTTATTACCGTTTCTCTATGCCTAGAATACTTAATCCAACTTCGAATTTCCGCCAACAAAAAAAGTATTGGTTGCAATTTAGAAATAGCACCCTCAATACGGAATTGCCAGAGCTATTTTTATCTGGTGCGTGTGGGCTTTGTTCGAAATTCCCAGTCTGCCAATTTGTTAAAATCCATCAGATTAAAAATGGACGATTGCATGAGAGCAACCCCTGAATTTTCCGCAAAACTATTCACAAAATGTTCCAGTCTTGATAACAGATTTAGTTTATTTTTACGCACATGTGTTCATAAAATATGACTTGTGGTTATTTAAAAGTTAAATACTCTTCAAGCCGAAAACGTTGAATCTAAATATTCAAACTTAAATGCATAGGTTGTCCATGACTGAAACTTTGCATTTAATAGCTTTACACAAGATGCGTGTTGAAAAACCATTTTTCTTAATTTAAGTTTACTTTAGCATTTTAACATCTTAAACATCGGATGTTTACTAAACAGGAAATCGGTAATATGTAACGTGCGGTTGGATTATTTTGAGCTCCGACACGTTCATCCTTTTCAACCGATAGGTGTGATTTCTGGATAGCCGCCTGAAAGTTTGCTACAACGGATCTAATCATACAAAAATTAATCGATCTACGACGTGTCGTTATTTGTGTGCATCATCCGTGTATTTTCTACTGTTCGTTTGTTCATTTGCAGCGTATTTGTACTTCTGCTGTTAGATCAGCCCATCAGTTTTTATCAATGTCGGGTACGAATCTGAGATATCCTCAACGTGGAACGAATTTCACACTAAGATTCTCAACGGGAGACTGGCAAATTCGCATTAACAATCCCAGCCGTATCGATTTTCTGCTGTGATTTGCACTTTGTTTTTTCCCGGTAAAATGAAACGAACTGATGCACATTTGCATGCATTTCGATCGCACACATACCATAGATAGGGGCAGTAATATCAGGATCCAAATGCAATTGAAACACTGGAGGAATGGTAAACTTTTGCGTGCCCTTGCTTGATAATGCTGATATGGCCAACCCGTTCAATCACTTGTCCAAAAACATAGGATTAACCATGAAGAAAAATACTCATTTGCATGCATTTCCATCACACACACATCACGACATGTTTCGTCAAACGATCTGACGTTCGAGAAACATCCATCGTCTGAGATAATATAGTGAATTTTGAGGTCAAATATGTCACAAATGCACCACGTGTCACGCAAAATGTTACAAAGCTCTGACCCCGGAGGCGATATCGATCAGGAATGATGATAAATGCCTGTAGTACGCTACTTGTGTAAAACAAATGGTCAAAATAAACAAAACGAAGATTTACCCGCTTTAACAAGTTTCGAGCAATAAAGCCTGGATGATCGGATACTTAGCTCTAAGCTCAGTATGCAAACGTTGAATGCATCGGTAGAGATTCTAGTCACTGCTTAGAACTCTCAGTTTGTCGGTATATGTTTCTACTGTAACACCAGTCTGTCAGAATCTGTTTCTCAGTAAACCTTTCAACATGAAGTTTCCACTGTTTAAATGTGCTGGTGAGTCTTGAAGTGCCTTCTCCTCACCTTTACAAATGCGATTGTTAAAGGCCAGTCTGCCCAAAACTTCCATGGTTCACAAAACTTTACGGAGCTAAATCCACCTGCATATCTGAAGGTTCAGCAAAAACCCTCAGGTTCAAAACCAAAATCACGGTTCAACATATTCCTAAAGTGGACACGTTAGGTATTCTATTTAAGGCAGTTGAAACGTCCCACAACCAGCGAAAGCGATAAGCACACAGTCAACAGTTACTGCATTGAATAATCATGCTTTGCATCAATGTACCGAGTGCCACCTTACTCAGCAACAAACCCAAACATAACAAAGGGACGGTCGAAGTTTAAACCTTCCGGGAGTCCCATAAGCTGTCAAAACAACTGACAAGGCAGTGCATAGCAAACAGGATCAGCTACAATAAAGATTCTTTAGTGCCATAATTGGTTTGCATGATGAAGCTATGACAGAAATGTTTCACATCCTCAAATCTACGAATTATAAGGGCATCGGGACTAAGCATTTTAAATAGCGTTTTCACTTCAATATATGTTTTATAAGGCCAGTTGGAACATTTACTTGAACGCAAATTCAGTAAGTTGTTGGACGATATTCCTCTTTATAACCACATTGCATGTAATACCCGATACCGCAGAACCGATGTACCTTCACTCTTAGATCTTGTTCTGACTATCGTTGCTTATGAAAGTCCACTGGGACTAAGTGATCACGTCGCCATCCAGGTTGACAATCTGTTTCCAGCTATAAGAACAAATAATGCACTTGGACGGATCAACATTCTGGCTTTCCGTGGTGCTTTTTAAAGCGCGTTAATCTGCTAACCGGAAACCAGCAGCGTAAATGTGTCTATCGTATGGTTAATATCTCACATCAAGAATTCAATCGAAGTGAGCTCCACATTTGCCTCTAGTAATATAATACAATACGTTAAATTTAAACTAAGAAATCCAAGTCATCAGTGGTTTAAACTACGAAACGCTGCTTGGTATCAGCATCGGCAAAAACTTTCTCAAGAACAAAATAAACAAATTTCTCATCTAGGACAAGTTGGGCTGTCCAGAAAGGTTAGTACGCTTTATGAAGTTTAACCCGGAAATCCTGTATCGCTGGTTAACAATCAGTATAAGGTTAAACTAGGAGTTGTGTCCGCGAATACGTAAGCTGGACCAACAACAACTGCATCCAAATCTGCTGGAGCATTTGCCACATTATATTCGTCTGTATTCAGCCCGAGAGAACATGCAATTTACCTCCCCAATCAAACCATTTCAACCACGGTTGCCCTTCATCCTTCATTGCTGAAAATTCGTGTACTCGAATAAAGCCATTTTCTTCTTTTTTTTGTTCTTCTTCTATTCAATCTCAAAAACGTAAAGTTTCCCAAGGGCCGACGGATCAACCCCGTTAAATATGCAAACTTGTTAAACAAAACACTTATATATTTGTTCAATTAAACACAGTCAAGTGGCGTCATCATTGTCGATTAGAAACGTGGAATAATTACTATTATTTATTTAAAAGGAAATCGCTCCAATGTATCTAAATACCTACCCGTTTCTCTCATACCCGTTATTTTCGAATAACTTTCTTGCCTCATTGTGTACTACCTAATGATACATTTGAAAAATAATCATTTTCTTTCGAAAAAACAGAAGGGATTTAGAAGGAATTATTCTTGGCTATCTAATTTACTTATAACGCTAGATGATTGGACACAAGCGTTCGATAAAGGGTTAGCAATTCATGCTTGCTACTTAAAATCTGCAAAGCATTTTATCGTGTTAGGCATAGCTTGCTACTGCAGAAGCATTGTGGGCTTGAATTGGTCAAATGACTATCTAGTAAATTTCAATATTTGGGTTCGTGTTGACTGTGTAAAAATTGGCGGTGTTCCAAAATATTCGCCCTTCGTCCGATCCACTTTCTGGTTTATATAAATGAAATACCGGAACCAGTTCTACGTAACATTTCATTTTTTTGCATAGAACATAAAGACATGCAGTTACATCCGTATCCCAGAAGACTTCCTGCTTTTACTAAACGATCTAGATACGCCTCACAATTGGTTGTTGAAGGTCAAGCTGCCATTTGAATTCAATAAACGTAGGTTCATAAACGTGTGGAAACGGGTAGATTTCACATTCCAAATAGGTTCAGATGTCCTTGAAAAATGCAGTGAAGAAAAAGATTTAGTAGTCTGGATAAGTTTTAGATTAAAAACCTCAATTCAAACTAACAGAGCTTTTACAAAGTCAACACGTGTCCTCAATCTACTCGAACATGTATTTAAGAAATTTGCAACCAAGTTATTTCCAAGTATCATAAATACTTACTAAAAACTAGCCATGGAATAAGGTGTGCAGTAATGGTCTCCATGTCTCAAGAAAGATGTAAAGCGTATGCAGCAAATCTTTCACCGATCAGCACAACCAGTTATCAGCATCCAAAAGAAAAAATACCTCAACTAAATCTGTTCGAATTTCCGCATCGACAAATCGTAGAAGAACTTATATTACTTTACAAAATATGCCATATCCCAAACCATCCCTTAAGGGGACTAATCACGCGAATGGATACGAGAAATTATCGGACCTATGAATATGTGCTGGTGGTAGCCCATTCCCGTCTAAACTGTAAAAGGTATTTTTATTCTATCCATGTCTGTTTTACTTGCAACAGTTTATCTACTACCGTTGCTCACTCCAATGGCTTGCATGATTGTAACACAAAAGTAGACAAAATTTTATTAAATGTTTCGTTTTCTCAATAGCAATATACTGTTTATTCTAATTGTTCATTTGTTTTATATGTGTGCATTTTAAGTTTTACCACATTATATTAATTGTTGAGCTTGTTGCATTTTAGGCCATTAAAAACCTTGATTTAACATGAATTAATTAATATTCGTGATTCCAAGTTGATTTATCGGATCTCCTTTAGAATGTTGCTCATATGATGGCATCCCGATTTATAACATGGTTTTACATCAAAATCTCATGAAAAACTGAAACACAACAGCGTTTCAAACGTTAAACGTTTAAAGTTGAAAATTTTTCATTGCGCAGCGTTAAGAGTGATGGGCAGGTCAGAATCGGTAGACAGCATATGCACGCTAGGGGCAGTAAGGTTTCACCGCATGTACTTGAAAATGTTGAGTGGTTAAAAACCATTGAACTTTTAGATACTACCCTTACTCTTGATTAGCTCAATAGGGAAATCGACCGCTTAGTGAATGGGAAGGCCCTCAATGACGAGGGAATTCCACCTGAGCTAATTAAATGATGTAGAGCAGCATTATCTCAGCTTCTTCCCTATTTGCTAATTCAGTGTTGGTAGAAGGAGTGTATCCCACAAGAGATGCGAGACACAATGAACATCATTCAATTCAAGAATAAGGTTGATAGGGGCGACTGCAACAGTTTTAGATAAATCTATTCTCTGAATGTTGTAGGCAAATTGTTTGAACAAATCTTACGGATTCGGCTACAAGTTTTAGCTCATAGAATTTACTCTGAATCTCAATTCGGCATCCTCAAGGAAAGATCAAACATTGACTAGTTCTTCTCCTCGGGACAACTTCACGAAAAATGTTTGAAAAAACGTATATCATTTTACTCCCTTTTTATCGATTTAACGAAGTCATTCTACAACATCTACGGGGAGGGTTTATTTTCAAAATGCTTGTTCTTATTTCCTGCACCTTAAAACTGTTCAAAACGGTTATTTCGTTTCACTATGATATCAAGGGCTCAGTCCATGTTAACGGTTCCAGTTCAGAAGATATTGAAATTTGTCAATTTGTCAAACAAGGGTGTTTTCTTTTTACCGCAGTTTTAGATAATTTGTTGCTCTTTTCTAAATCACGATTAAAGGACGAAGACTGATGGCAAGGTTGTCGACCTGAACCGGTTAAGAGCAAAAACCAAGTAACGGGATGTGCTAATGCGTAACCTGCTGTTTGCCGACGATGCAGCCTTTATTGCTCACTCTCAAGAAAACCTCCAGACGCTAATGGACTGTTTTTCGTCGGTATGCAAAGAATTTGGGCTAACAATCAGCATGGACAAGACTAAAGTCCTTGATCAAGGGATTGTATCGGCTCCAAACATCACAGTTGAAAACGCTTAACTTGAATCACTCCATTTGTTGACAAATCTTGGTTCAACCATTGCGGATAACCTCTCGCTAGACAGTGAAATATAGAAAAACTAATTGGCAGAGCCGCTGTCAATTTGTCCCAATTGAACTCTCGTATTTGCTGCAACCGCAAGTTGACTGTAAACAAAAAATGATGGTATACAGTGAGTGCTTACTAAATGCATTACTTTTCGGCAGGGAAACCTGGACCACCAACTGAATACACGAACAGAAGCTGAATGCCTTCTACAAAGCATCCGTCTTATCTTGAATATATCGTGAATGGACAAAGTGACTAATGCTGAAGTGCCTCCAAATCTGGTTAACAGAGTATTTTTAACCAATTACGACAGCACCGCCTGTGGTAGCTTGTCCGCGTGTTGTTTTTGGCCTCCGTCGATCGATGTCGACCATGGATGTACATCACATCGCATGAATTTCATGTTTTGCAACTTTTTGAATGACTAAACAGTCCGATTCGGGAGGAACAATCTCTCCCGCAGCGCTTGCAACGATAGTCAGAACTCTGTTGTATTGCATCAGTTGCACGCCGTCGGCGTGATCTGCGTTCAGCAGCCAGGAGCTGTATTTGCTCCTCACCGGCTTGCAGTCGACGCTTTACACAATGCCTCCAAAGTGAGCGGTCAAGAGCAAGTTCTTCTCAGCTTGCGGGGTCAATGTCAAGAGCTTTCATATCTCTTTTACAAACATCTTTGTACCGCAAGTGCGATCTGCCCAATGGTCGACTTCCTAATTGCAACTCACCATAGAGTAGATCTTTCGGAATACGATCATTTTCCATTCTATAGACATGACCAAGCTACCGCAGGCGGCGCTGACGTAATAGGGTGAACATGCTCTGTAGACCAGCTTTTGAAAGCACTTCAGCATTAGTCACTCTGTCCATCCACGATATGTTCAAGATACGACGGATGCTTCGTAGATGGAAAGCATTCATCTTCCGTTCGTGTCTTGCGTGGGTGGTCCAGGTTTCACTGCCGTACAGTAAAGCGTTCAGTACGCACGCGCTGTACACCATCATTTTCGTCTTTACAGTCAGCTTGCGGTTACCCCAAACACGAGAGTTCAATCGGGACAAAATGACAGCTGCTCTGCCATCCGCTTATCAATCTCCGTGTCTAGCGAGAGTTATCCGCAATGGTTGAACCAGATATGTGAAATGATGTACTGGTTCAAGCTGACAGTTTCCAACGGTGATGATTGGTGGCGATACAGTCCCTTGACCAAGGACTTTGGTCTTGCTCATGCTGATTGTTAGACCAAAGTCTTTGCATGCCGACGAAAAACAGTCCATTAGCGACTGTAGGTTCTCTTGGGAGTGAGCAATAAAGGCTGCATCGTCGGCAAACAAAGGTCACGGATTATTCACATCCCGTCTTTGGTTTGTGCTCTCAACCGGTTCAGGTTGAAAAGCTTGCCAGACAGAATGGAAAATAGACTTATTCAGAAAGATCTCGGCAATGGTGAGTTGCGATAAAGAAGTTGACCATTGGGCTGAGCTATGAAAGCTATTGGCATTTACACTGCGAGTTAGGAAGAACATATCATTACCGCTCACATTGGAAGCATTATTTAAAGCGTCGTTTACAAGCTGAGAGTAGCAGATACATCTCCATCCTGCTGAACGCAAATCATGCCTCCGGCTTGCAACTGACGCCCAACGACCTAGTTCTGCCTATCGTTGCAAGCGCTGCGGGAGATATTTTTCCTCCCGAATCGGAATCTTTGTTGATTCGAAAGCTGTAGTACATAAAAATTCAAGCTATTGTGATATACATCCAAGGTCAACATCGAACGAAGGTGGCTAGCAACAATATCGTTAGAGAGATTATTCAGAGATTATTTAATTTTATTGATCGTAAGTACTACTTTGAAATCCTCCATCTAGTAGGTTTAAACTGCCCAATCACAAGTTCAGATATTCAACACCTTCATAATGTATTTGCAAATACCTCCACCGCTCATATTAAAACATTTATAAATTCTGCATTCACATGCTTTTCATAATACATTTTGGGCAACAGACAAAGGTCTGTTCGTTCCTACGTGTTGCAATATTTCTGTTATTATATTTTGCTCAAAAACTTTCGAAGTTAGCTTTGTTAACGGCTTGTGAATTTAGACATGAGAACGGCAATCAGCTTTTCAAATTGGTGTTATCTGTTCCAGTTTCCAGTCGTTTCGTTCCACTCCAGCTTTGAGTAAATCAATAAACATGTCACATAAAGTTCTGATAGTTGCAAATGCAGGTCTAGAGCAGCATTGGAGTTTTCTTGTATGGTCGCTGAGATTATTTTACATTTTCATTTCGCAATTGCTGCGTTATCATCGTCGAGTAATCAACACTTCAGTTAAGACGGTCGATCAAATTAAAAGTTGAGTTTCTGAACTGACCCCGTGAATTTGGGATGTCAATCTCTGGCCTAAAATGTTGATAATAAATCAGCGGTCTGTTTAGCCAGACAAAGTTTTCAAAGTTAGTCGATATAAAAGCATCGTACTGCGTGCAGCCTAATAATTAGATGTAAATGAAAAGATTCTTTATCGTCTCTAATTATATAGATAATTTTAATTCGTATTACCGTATATCGTAACCATAAATCCGCTGTGTTTATGGTATTATGAAATTCCCATGTTTGGACCCTTATTTTTATTCATTTTTATGTCCTGACAAGTAGTATAAATTCATTATTCCTACAAGCTTTCTTCGGAAAGAATATTGAGTATTTGTATAGTAAAGATCCCATGTGTTGTGAGCGAAAGTTAATACAATTTTGTGCGAAATTGCTTTAAATTGGTCTAATTATTCCAGTGTATAATGTCACAATCAATACTAACATACAGCGAACAAATTTCCCCAGCATAGTTACAATTGAATTTTGCCTATCACGCTTCTATTATTTGTGTTGAGTAAAATCATTTTTTTGAAATCATGCACATTGAATTTTCTTAACAAAACGTGAGGCTTGATAATTTTGTAATAGCGCGTAGATAAACCTTAACAGCAAGCAAACGAGCTACATTTTCGACAAAAAATATATTTTAAAGATTTTAGGTTTCGCATTTGACGATTTCCTAAAACATTCAGTTTAGATTGTAAGCATACGTTTATTTAACCACGGATGAGCAAACGAGATCCAAGATATTGGAATTTGCCTCACACATTACTGGTAAAGCATGTTTGATGGTTTCCAGACTACTAAAATATTTCAAGTAATGAATTATAATTATTTTGAATTATTAATGCGAATTTAATGCATCATGTGATTATTAAATAATTAGAATTTGCATTTGCGTAAACAGAATTTTCAAATGTATTGTTAGTAGGGAATAGAAGACATATGATATGTTGCACAAACACTTATGTTATTTCTCAATTTCCAGAGATTATTTATCTTTTTGTATTTTATATTTATTAATAATTTTATTTCAATAGAGGAGAATCAATTTCGATCGAAGAAGAAGAAGAAGAAACAGAATGACTTTATTCGTGTTCACGAATTTTCAGCAATAGATTAATTTCTCCACATAATACCAATACAAAAATACGTATAGCGTGCGCACAATGAAATAATACATAGGCCAATGAAGTTTTTATGTTACCACGGGCTAGACAAATGTGACGGGAATAAAAAAAGAATTAAAAAACAGCGTGAATTAAAAATAGGTGAGCGTTTCTCCAACTTCATAGCATCAATAAATTAGGTTTGTTATATAATGCAAATAAAATAAAATATCTGAAGTGCCACACAATAAAGTAATACTTGGGCTAAAAAAGTGTCAGGTTGCCATGGACTAGACAAGTGTTAGGGGAATTTGAAAAATTAACTCGAAAAATAACTGGGACATCGATTGGTCATTGTCGAATCAAACAATTTACAAAATGTCAGTTGATTATCAATATTAGAAGGCATTGTTCATTTCCGAATCATTGATTGCCCACAGCTTGAACACTACTCGTAACCATTCAGAACCATAGATCGATAAAAGCACTTGTCAATTTTGCGTAATAGATCTCCGCAATTGGGATGCACATAAATTGTTATTTCACGAATTTAAAACATTTTCTACTTTGGGTGAAAGCATTTTTTGGGTTCGACCTGATTGAGAATCTTCTTGCAAAGAAACCGAAAAAACAACAATCGATGCGAGAAACATTTTATTAAACCGAGAAGCCTCATTTCAACGACGTTTTGACATTACTGGGTTTTGAAGAAAATCAACTTTAGACGCATATTTTCGCAGGCTTGAGAGACACGACGCTCATCCCGATATTTAATAATAATGGTGACATCACTTCGAAGGCTTCTTCGAATATATATATATATATATATATATATATATATATATAATATATATATATATATATAGATATGTTTTAAACTTAATTCCTTATTATTAATGTGATTACTTTAATTAATCAGATAAATGTTATCACTGTGGAATAAGAATTGGTCAGCGGCGGTGTGTCTATTAAATTAATTATCATAGAGTGAAATTAGGTGCAATGATATGTGGGTTCATATTCCAACCGTTACACACCACTACCGGTTTCTGGCTGTTTGCTCTCATTGGGTGCGGCAGAGAAAGATCAGTTCGGTGAGAATGGAAAACAGGGTAGATGATAGATAATAAAGGGAAACCTGGGTATGCCACATGTTAAATAGGGTTCATGAAAAGAACCCACAATGTTCAATTCAAATACAGATCACAATCTCATTCGGTTTTCACGTGTCGAGACCAATGTATGTGGTGCTCACATCCCATTACTTGCAACAGCCAAACAAGGTTTGAGCGGTGTGCCCTCACAGGTGGTGGAACCGTATTGTTCCTTTTATGATAATTAACAAATTATCTCCCAAAACGTCCTACAATTCAACGGTTAAGGAATTTCAAAGTTTGGATAATAATAATTGATTTATCTGTGAAATATCGCAATTAGTTAATTCGATTGTATTGCTAGAATTCCAATTTGAGTGAAGCACTCATATATCAATTTTAAAATTTAATTCCGAGAAGTAGGAAAAATGATCATCATCCGAATTTGCTAATTTTCAGCATCCTAACACTAAACCGCGCTAAAGTGTTTGTCATACACACATCCCATAACTTTCGAAGGAATAATGTATGATTAGTGTGTTCAAAATGTCTCTATATATTTACAGAAATGCCTGCAAGATAGTTCAAATATCCAGTGATAGTTTTTCCTTATTTCTTGGGAACGTTGTGTGAGAATGTGGCTGTCTGCATTCGCGCTTTGTTTCAGAGGAAATTTCCTGGCTTTAAATGTGTTTGATGAATCATCCCACATACAAAAAATTATTGAGCTCTTTTGCAACTATATAAATCAACATCCAAAATAAATTATTAGCCGGAGTCGAAACGGTAGAAAATTTAAAGCTTGGTTCAGCCTTATTTTACCACAAAATTTTTCTATGGATAAATCTGTTCATCGTCACCTAATAAGAAGAATAATACTTAGGAAATAATAATCCGTCTTTAAGAAATCGAAGAATGGTGTGTAAATTGATTTAGCTTCTGGAATGCAATGCTGATTGAATCGAAACAAATCGATTAACGCACATCTAAGTAGTACAGGGAAAAATCAGCGTTGAATTGAAAAGAAAATTCCGTAACTTCACAAGGCGAGTTTCCTCAAATTTGAAAGTAATTTATTATCAAAAGATTTCACTGATGAGGTCAACATTCTGGAAGCACATGAAATCAGTAGTACTTCAACGCATCAATCGGAATTTAATTATTAATGTTTTCAAAGTGGAAAAATGTCGAGTATATGAATTTTGTGCGTAAATATAATGTGGTTCAATATTTGTCACATGTGAATTTGTACGACAATTTCATCGAAAATTGAATGTGCTGATTATTAGTGAACAGCAAATGGGATTCTTTTAGTGTTATGGGAGACTTTAATGTGCAAGGCAATCATTTTTTTAAATAGAGTGTCATAATTGGTTTGCATTAGCACGAACAAATAGTCGATTCGTCAAAAATTCAGATGCTATTTTTTCTCAGGTTTAAAATAATTCAACTCTGATTAGTAATATTGCAACTTTCTTCATAGAGTGAATTGAATTCTTCTCAATATATTATATGCGTCACACAGAATCTGCCAACGGAAATCTTAAATTGAAAAAAATTGAGGTAGAGTTGATGTCGTACATATCAAGTGTACATTTTGCCGAATATTATATTATGTGTAAATTTTACAATTTTCGTTCCAAGTTTTTCAACTTATTTCAAACTGAGCTCTCAAAAACGTTCGAATAAAACTTTTTATTCTTCGTTGAACGAATTGAAAAATGAACCAGCATTCATTTAGATTCGTGAATGTATCCCCAATTAAATTCACACCAATAGTTTCGTATCTTCTAATTAGTAGAGACGAAATCAGTTGGAATCTGTAAAAATCGACTGAGCTAATCGAGGTCTTCCTCTTGGCATGAAGTTTAAGCGAAATTTTCACACGCTTATAGAATAAAATGAATATATATATATATATATATATATATATATATATATATATCATCAAAAAATGTTGTATGGATAAAACAGTTTATTACACTAAGCTAAAATCGATAATCAACATCAACTGAATGAGGCTAACTACTGTCAATCATTTTTTCATGAATCACGTATAATCTTAATTAGGCGACAAGGTAAATTATTTATTACTCAAAAGCTCATTAGTGGGTTTGTTTTTACAATGAAGAGTTCCAATGGTTCTAGTAGGCCATCGTTATAAGAGAATTTCTTGTTAATTGCGTTTATTCACTTTTTTAATTGAAAGTATTCATTACGAACACTTTATAACGGGTACCAGTCATTAGATGAGATATATTAAGCACCTTAGCACAATGAGATACAGACAATGCCGTGTGCATTTATCTGAAAAAGGAATGAAGATAACTTTCACTAGAGATTCTAAAGCTGGATATAATTTAGGCGATATTCAGTTTCATGATGAAATTACAAGGCTCAGCAATGTTCACCAACCTAGTTGCAGAAGATTCAGTGCCTTTTCAGCTGTTCTAATTGTAAAGAGCAAGCATTGGTTTCAATAAGACTAACGATCTTCTTGTCATTAATATGCTACACATTATAGCTACACATGTTCCATCAGTTTAATTATGACAGAAAAATGTCGCAGAGTGACAACTTATGTGTTGAGACACACTTTAGTCAAACAAAATTATGGGTGATTTTTAATGTGTAATATTTTGTATTTAAGTGTGACACCAATCCGTGCTCTTCACCAAATTCGCCACATTTCGAAGTACTAAGTGAAGTGACTATCAACGAATACATGATTGGTCGGTGAATTTGCAAACTAAACCAAAAGAAGTCCCATGGCCCAGACAAAATTACCCCAGCCATACTTCGCAGGTGTCGCGTTGCTTTGACTGCTCCTCTCACTTGCAGATTGAATCTCAGCATAAATGAAGGAGAAATACCAACGCAATGGAAATCAGGAATGACAACTTCTATTTATAAAGGCGGTAGGCGTTCAGACACAGCAAACTATAAACCGGCAACGTTACTTTCGGTGATCTCTAAAATAATGGAACGCATTGTGACTGCGCGCATAAGAGAACATTTTGAAAACCAAAATATTTTGACCACAGCACAACACGTCTTTCGAAGAGATCGTTGCTCTTTATCCAACCTTATTACAATGTTCGAGGATTGGACAAAGTCAATAGACGAACATGAGCCTGTACATGCTTGCTACATCGATATTTCCAAAGCTTTCGATAGAGTCAACCATGACATCTTAATTAAAAAGCTCGAATCTTATGGAATAACGGGAATATTGCTGAATTGGATAAAGGACTGATAGACACGTCCACTTTCGCTTTGGCGGCACCTTGTCCAGAAAAATAGACGTCACGAGTGGAGTTCCGCAAGGCTCGGTGCTTGGACCTATTCTATTCTTGGTGTATATGAACGATATCGTAGAGGATAGTAGATGCAACATGATATTATTTGCCGATGATATTAAAATATGGAAACTCGTAAGGTCTGTTAATGACTGTATTGCATTACAAGGGGTTCTGTGCAACTTATTTCGTTGATCCCAGTCAAATGAGTTACGATTTAACCCTGCGAAATGTAAAATGCTGCAGCTTGGAAAATATCTGCACCACACGTATTAGCTTGGCACGCAAGATCTCGTCTGGACAACAGCATTGCCGGATGGTGTACAATATAGCTTGCCGTATGTTGAGTCTTCTCAAAAGAATATTCCGGATTTTTACGCCCGAAAACCTACCCCGGTAATTGACACGTATATACTTACTTACTTACTTTACTTACTTTTGTGCGGCTGGCTCCACGAGTGGATTAGCCAGCTTATTTGATGTATCGGATCGCACCAGCCCACGCACGTCGATCGGAGGCGAGATCGTTGCAGATCGTGATCCAGTCTCGTTCCCACCTGCGAACTCCGTAGACGGTACGCAGACCCAGGGTGTCTACATCCTCTTTCACAGTTGACAGCCAGGTTTTCACTTGACCACCTTGCCGCCGACGCCAGGTGCGAACGGGTTTGGGGTCGAGGACGAGTTTTGGAAGTGCTGTGTCTGTCTTTCGGAGGACGTGGCCAAACCATTGCAGCCTTCGCCGTTGTATGTGAGCGGAAAGTGGAGATAGTCCGCTGCAACGCTCTCGTACGGCTGCGTTAGATACTCGGTCAGTATATCGGATGCCCAAGATTACCCTAAGGCACCAATGGTCGAACACTTCTAATGTGCGTACATCCTGTGACCTTAAAGGCCATGTCTCGCATCCATAAAGCAGTACAGGGCGGATCGCTGCTTGATAAACACGCGTCTTAGTTTTTAGGCTGATCCCGGGCTTGCGCCAAAGGGTGCCTTTCAACTGCAAAAACGCATTACGAGCACGATCGACCCTTAACTTCACTTCATCTTTCGCCTGACCATTGGGCAATATACTTGAGCCGAGGTATTTAAAGACTGGAACGTATTCGATCGGACAACCCTGGACGCGAAGTGGCTGGATGCCTGGTGTGTCGGAATAAAAAAATGCCTTGGTCTTAGCCGCGTTTATCTCAAGACCGACTTTCGCGGCAGTGGCACTAATGCGGTCTAAAACGCTTTGCAGCATTTCGGTATTGTCGCCCAGAACGACTATATCGTCAGCGTAGTCAAGGTCGGAAATCCATAGATCCGTTGAAATTTGCACCCCTTGATACCCTGTTAACGCCTGGTTCATTATCCAGTCTACGACATAGTTAAACATAACCGGCGATAACGGACAACCTTGCCTGACTCCTGTGTGCAAGTTAAATTCACGCGATTCTTCACCGTAGACACGAACCCGTGCCCTTGTAGAGCTGTAATAGGCTCTGATTAGGTTGACGAGCTTTAATGGAACACCATCCGATAGCATGATGTTCCATAAACAACCACGGTCTACGGAGTCGAAGGCGGCGCGGAAGTCAATAAAGCAAGCTATCGTTTGCTGTTGATACCGTGCACGGTGCTCGAGGATCCTGCGCAAAGTAAATATTTGATCTACTCAACCCATCCCAGGGCGAAATCCACCTTGGTTAACTCTGGTGCGCAGATTTCTTCGGCGGAGAACCGATTAAGCAGGAGCGTTGCAAACACTTTAGCAGCGGTGTCGATTAGACTTATTCCGCGGTAATTGGAGCACACAGATTTATCTCCACGTTTCGGCAGTGGTAGAATGATAGACATCCCCCAGTCTGATGGGAAAACTTCCGTCTCCCAGATCGAACAAAACAGCCGATGTAGCGGAGATAATAATACGTCGGCACAGTCTTTAATAAGTTCAACGGAAATTCCGTCCTCACCTGGCGATTTACCATTCTGCATTCGTCGTAAAACACTTGATATCTCGTATTCTGATGGTGCCTCGCAGTTGACCGGGTATTCACAGCTATTTATCGGGGAAGTGAATACTGCATTGATAGATGACGGGCGGTTCAGTAGCTGACTGAAGTGCTCAACCGCACCTATCTATCTTTTGATGAAGGTCAAATATCATCTGTCCTGACGAATCTCGAAGGTTCGTACAAAAACCACAGCTTTCAGATGCTCTGCGAATCAGGCGAAACAGTCGTCCAAAGTCTCCTATACTTGCTGCGGCTTCCATTTCGGATGCGGTTTCCGCCCAATATAGCTGACGATCCTTGCGGGCTGATCGTGTAGCAGCTCTCCTAAGGAGGCGATAATCAGATGCACCATGCATTCGGGCGTCTCTTGCCCGGGTAGAGAGCTCGATGGTATTCTGAGAAATCCAATCTCGTCGGCGACGAGAGGCCGTGCCTAGGGTTTTTAGTGCTGCAGTCTGAGTAGCGGTCTTTAGTCTGGACCACTGTTGTTCGACTGATGCATCACTCCCATCCAACCGCTCAGCGATATCGTCAATGAGCTTCTTACGTTGGGTCGGGTTTCCTAAGGCTTCCAAGTTTAAGCGCTTCCTAGGAGTTTTCCTTTGGCGGTTAAGCAGGCGAAGTCGGAGCTTTGCGCGAACAAGTGTGTGATCGGTGCCTGCTGCGTTCCCTGTTTCGGCTCCACGATAGGACCTACAGTCGAGCACCGAAGACATCCAACGTGCGCGAATTAGAACATAATCGATCTGGTTCGCCGTTCTACCATCGTTCGAGTACCATGTGACCAAGTGTTTTTTAGGGTGCTGGAATTTAGTGTTACAGACGCATAGGTGATTGTAGGCCGCAAACTCGATCAGTCGATCGCCATTCGCGCAGCGCTGCCCTAGGCCAAATTTTCCCAGGATTCGGTTTGTTGCGGAATCTGCTGATCCTGTACGAGCGTTCCAGTCACCAGCCACAACCAGTACGTCGTTTCCAGCAACTCTATCGACTACGGATTGAAGTTGGTTATAAAAATCGTCTTTTGTAGTTTGGTCGGCTGATAGGGTTGGGGCATACACCGAAACGACTGTTATATTCAAAGGGTGACCCCTCAGCCGGACCACCGCAATTCTCGGGTATACAGGCATCCATGACATGAGTGCTTGTTTAGCATGGTCGCTGAGCGCTATCGCTACTCCATGCTGACCAGATCCATCCTCGGGCCCACTATAAAAAAGCCAATAATTACGATCGACTCCGGGGACCTTGATCGATTTGGATCCTTGTCCGGGAAGGCGGACCTCGGAAAGACAAGCAACATCTACTTGGTAGTCGAATAAAGAGCGCATCGTGATTGCTTGACTACCAACGTCACGCAGTGTCCGTACGTTCCAACATCCCAAATAAAAGACCTTACGGATATTTATGGCCCCAGCTAGCTTACTTTTCACCCTAGCCGCTGGGAGAGCCAAGGGCGCGTCGCGTCTCGGGAACGCCGTAGCAGAGAGCTGAGATATACGTTGAGACATCGTCATGAAGTTTCTTGGGGATAGTGTAAAAGTGATGTCCCCAGCACCACTCGGTGTTTGTTCGAGTACACCTCTCTAGCCTTTGCACAGCCAAGTGCAACCTACAAGGCAGCAGGGAGCTGGCAGATAAACGCGCTGTGCGCCAGTTATCTACCTACGGGGCTTCTCTCCGGATTTTTCCTCGGGGTTTTCTCCCGAAGCCTTTCCCGCAATCGGGTAACCCACAAGGCAATGGGGGGTTGGAGTCAGGGTTTTCCTTCCCCTAGATGATTGCCAGTAGCTGACGAGCTCCATTTGCCCGGAGCTAACTGGTTTTATGGCGCCAGTCACCCGCCTTCGCCCCTTCTCCTGTCAGTAAGAGCAGTTCCGCCGGGCTTGTGAAAGCCACTCGTGCAGGCCAGGAGTTGGACTTGGTTGTCAGAGGCTATTTAAGACGCACGCCACGTGGGAGCATTTTATAGATAGTAGGCGGCTCATTCCTACTACCACCCCAGGCTGTGACGACCTTTGGAACCAACACATATATACGTCCTGTTATGGAATATTCCATCCAAGCCTGGGCACCATGGCTGTGAAAGGATATCGAACTACTCGACAGAATTTATCATCGTGCTATAAAGTTGGTCTCCCAGTACAGAAATTTGACTTTCACAGAGCGAATGTTAAAACTGAACCTACACGATTTCACCCAAAGTCGGATACGTAGTGACCTTATGTTGACCTTCAAAAATCTTGCATTCTGTAAACCATCCCATTAAACGCCTGCTAAAGCCCAATGACCTTACTCGAACACGAACACATTCAAAGGCCTTAAACATTCCGCATTCTCGATATATGTCATAATTTTTTCTCGGTAGGAATTTGTTTTACTTGGAACTATTTGCCTGGAGAAATCACACGATCAGAATCTGTTGAGGTTTTTGCTTCCAAACTCGATGAGTTTATGACGAACCATGCGGTATGCGAGTGATTTTTGAGATATTTTATATTTTTGAATATTTTTTTTATGTTCCATATACCTTGTCATCATATGGTTATTGTTAAGCCTAATGCTTTTCCTACCATAAAATTTTCTGAGTTCTGAGTTTTGAGTTATTTGGAGCCACATGACAATTTTCCTCCCGTCCATTGCTTCCCCGACAGTCAGTTTGCGAGTTGGCTTATTCTATCACGCAATAAAATATACTTTTGTGTCACCATATCTGATCTTGTGAAATGTGCTCATTGGTTGCTATTTCGTAATGTTTAATAGCCTGGCAAGATTTCAGTCGAGAAGTTTGTGAGAATCCAACGCAGGATACCCTGTTATCTTTACTTTAGTCCACTGTATACCCAGACTAAAAGTTTCATATTCAAATTTGTACACCACGAATTTATCTAGTGATGGCTTGCAAATGTACAGCAGCATTCATTCTTGAAAATTTAAATGATGTCATCTTCTTCAACAATCATTCCTGATGTCATATGTGTTTTCCTTATACTTTGATCAAAAATGATATTTTTATGTTATCAGTTTGTTTGTGAACTCGTTTATTTTGAACTTTGAGCTATGATCAAATTATGCAAAGAAATTAAATTTAATCAAACATTGAATTTCAAAACCAACCTGGATGGGGTTGATATATATGCACATATATTTAGATAAAATTGAAGCCACGGGGAACATAAAATACATTTTTAAACATATTTCTTTTATACACAACTTACATAACTTATACATAATTACGGTTTGCCGTCATATGTATGGTTTAGCTCAGAGATTTCTGTTTCGAATCAGTATAGAATATGAATACAATTGTTTTATTAATTTTGAAGTTAATGTTGGATAAATTTGACAGGGCCAACCTGTTCGATCGCTTGCGAATGTATAGGATAAGCCATAAGCCCGGGAACTAAAATCGCAGCCATTCTATCATTCAGACAGCACAAACCGTTTTAGTTATTTGCACTTATTAGGTAGGGAAAAATATCAGCGACAACATCTGGTTTTAATGATAAACATCTTTACGCTTGCTTACGATTCAAAACATATGTTAGTGATTTCGTTTAGTAAATCATTTTACGTTAGGTTTTCACATTATTTGAATTTGTATTTCAAATAAAACACTTGATGATTTCATGCCAAAACGTGATAGCGCACAAAATGTTCAATTAATTTTAAAGATGAGGTCCACGGTAATATTTTGGCCTCCTTCATTTCAAAATATCTTGAATCATGCACAAATTGGATAAAATCGGTTAAAGAAATTTCGGGGTAACGTTCCGCTTCTGACACAAAAGCACTATTGCACCACTAGAATAAGCCATCCTTATACAACGTCACGAATAACAATTACATAATCAAATGTACGCGCTTCTGTTGTTCAACATGCGAAGACTTCCTGAGAACTTTACAACAGATTCGAGGAACATCCTACGCGTTAAAAAACAGCCAGAAGATGCCCGCATAATCAAGCCCATATTAGTGATTCACCCTCGGCTGAACACGTATTAGTTGCAGTTCATAGCCTCGATTTTGACAATATCGAAGTGCTTAGACGCGGCATTTAACCGTTCGGCGAACACGGTATGTAGAAGCGATCAAAATAGCTAAAGCTGGTCTATAAGGTGAATGAGGCAGATACTTCCAAATCTAGGATCCAGGCGTGGTGTGAACATTCATAGATAAGGATAATCACACACTCGATAGTTTATCAGATTTTTGCAAAATTTATTCATACTCAACACCATTCGTTGAACACTTTTACAAATGTGAGATACAAGTTAATTGATCATGACCGCATTCACTTGCATCAGATTGATGTGAATAAACACCACGTTGAGCGAATCAAACTGTGAACCTGGTAATGCATAAATAACTTATCATCCGCTTGAATTATTATAGACTGCTCAGGTGTAGGTTCAATGATGAGGTGGTTATTGGGATGATATTTTGTCATCTTCCCTCTCCTGACTATCACACTTAATCTAACAAAGTTTCTGTGTCAGAAGCGAAATCTTACCGAGAAACTGCTCTAACCAATAACACTCAAATTTCTTTGCATTGTGAACACTTGATAGGTTCCAAACTTATTCCGATTAATTTCCAATCATTTTATATTGTTTAAATTCAGTTTTAATAGGACTTCACACAATTTCTTTTCGTACCTCTTATAAATAAATGTTTCATAGTGTTTTTAATTTTTGCAAATTTCATATGCACTCCGTGAAATTGAGTAAACATCACATATCAAAATAACATATTGTAGTTTGGCTTATTTCTACAAATTGTTCCAAATCAAGGAATGCTCACATTTTAGTGGTTCATCATTGAATAACTCATGAATAATCTATGTCGGTTTACTGAGTTTTTAATCAATATTCGATAAATGTCTCAATCTGTACAGATTAATTATAGTTTAATATTTTCTCCCTCATAATATTTAAACTCCAGCTGCTTTATTTTCCTTATGAATTTTCAAGATAAACAGGAAATGTTTGTTACTAAATATACTGTATAGATAACCTATGAATTCACAAAGCTCTGTCCGTTTATGTCAAATTTATCAGCTCGGGAGTGTTTATGTTAAAAATGTATAAACGAAAACTTATATTTTTGGTGAACTTGCGCAATCATGAAAAATAGTCAAACCATAAGTAAGGTGTTGCATCTATTCCAAACAATTACACTCAACAATCGGTTTGTGACTTTTGCCGTCATCATGTGAACAGTAAAATTAGCAATCGCTATGTTGTTCTGTTTTTGAACATTGTGGTTCGTCGTACGTAAACCATTAACAGTAGCTTTAAAGTCTTACTTTGTTTACCACTTGTACACAGTTTCAAGGCTCACATCACCCAATCTTATTGTCACCATCTGATTAAGCAAAATGTCAGAAACCGGATGGCGGGTAAGTGCCGGGGAAGTGAACAACACCTCACTTTGTTTATCCATAAGTAAAACTATAATTTCATACTCTCAGCTCTAAGGTAACGCTTTCAAATATCTGTGCAATACCAATTAATTTCGAAGCAATTAGGAATTTGCAATAGGCTATATGTTTTTGGCAAGATGTATGATAATTAAATCGCAGCCCAGCCATGAAATTTCAATCAATGACGATCCAGTTGCTAAACGAGACAATACTGGAACGTATTTAACCAAGCGTCAAATTTTCAGTTGTTTTAAGATGCAACATGATAAATCGACTCTAATAGACTTCAAACTTTAGCATAATGAACAAATCATCGAATACCGCAATACCGCAATCCTTGGGTTCGTTTGACATTGTGGCAATTCATTATACTCGAAATTTAACACCTAGATTATTAAGCGGATATTCATAAATCCACAAAAGGAAAGTGATGTTAAATGAGAAGTAATCTTGAACATTTTTGAAAGCGTTCACTTTAATACACTTTCAATGATTTCCTATAAATTCAATCGAAGAGCATATAATTAATCAATGTTTAACCCAAAATTGTTCCATATTTCCGAGAAACGTTGACCGCCAATCACAGCTACTCTGCTGTAGGTAATACATTTGTGACGATAGAGTTGAATACCAATGTCATCAGCCATTGGTTAATTGTTATATTACGTTTTCGATAGGTTGAATAGAAAATCAAATAAGAAATAAAAACGATTCCTTCCGTACTGATGTCGTGAGATAACAATGGAATTGGTAACATGCTCCGATGTTTCTGGATTACTAGATACGCATTTGTTATAAGTTCTTGCCAGATTGCGCAATATGAAATGAGTAAGTGTTGTATTTTTCATTTACTAGAAGAACATTTGTGAGTTCGTGCGCTGGAAGTTAGTACAGCTAAGCAACTTTTCGTCCTTCCTTTACAAACCACCATCGTATTATGAAGAATGGTATTTAAATTATAACCCGTGTTACATTTTTTCAGATTCAGATGATTTAGAAGATTAAACGGTGTTTAAAAGACAGATACCTTTAAAAAAGTTATAGTGAAACAAATAAAATAAATAAATAAATATGCAAACTTGCTAAAAAGCAAAATGAAGTGTTTTGAATGATGCAGCTGGTTGGAATTAATAAAAGGAAAAATGTTGTTTTGTGATTTTTTTAAATATCTCTAAAGGATAGAGCTTGCGCGTAATATGATCATGATACAACTAATGATTAACACGAACTATTTTGAAGATTTGCGGGAAAATTTAGAAAGGGAAATTTACAGAATATGAGGTTCTATCGAAGAGAAAATGGAGTGTGAATTTAGCTTGGAATTAACCCCGCAGCATCCGTAAAATGTTTGTCTTAGTAGAAACAATAATGTCCATGAATCAAATCATCTTAGATCCGAGATCGGTACTTTCTCTCCTTGTAAATTTCAAACTGAATACTCGCAAGATAATAGTATAGCAACAAACATGGCGAACCGTGCGAAAATCCTAAAAAGGTTATTATCTTAAACCTGTTTAAGAACTATTACGTTTACTTGAACATCGATAAGACTATATTTTAGACGTGAAATCTTTTGGCGTACTGAGATTGATTTCATTCGGCAACATAGAGGAAATAATTACCTCTGGATTTCCCATTCTACCTGTGTCATCAACAAATTCTGAATGATTGGAATTGGAAAAGATTTTAAACGTAGTTTTAAGTGGTTGAGTGTAAAAATTACATCCGTTTTCGACAAAATTTAGTATTTCTCTGAATTAATTCCTCAAACTGGTAATTATACATCTAAATTAGTTTCATAATATAAACAAATCGTAATTTGCGACACTTCGTCTTATTACTTTTTTGTCTCCCTTAAACATCTCATTAAAATAAAAATAATGCCATTCATCTATTGATTAATTCTGGATTGTTTTGAAACAAACATCGATTTTCAAAAGTTTATCTTCAAATTTACAGGGTTCACCATTTTTTATATTCTCTGTCAACTCGTCAATTGCGTTCGAATGCATTGCTTTGACCTTGACAGGGAGTTATCGATTTGTGCACAAAAGCATAACGTTCAATTACCGGTCAATCCTCTACGGGGTTACGGTCTCGGATATGGCTCGTTAAATGACACGGTTCAAATGTGCCGGTACGTTCAAGTGAAATATTGCGGGTTCATTAGTTCGTTTATCAACATCGGAATAATTATTTTTCATTAGTAATTTGCGCCAGATAAATGAAAAACAGAATTTTCGAAGCTGATCTAAATCATGTCCATTTCTAGTGAATATGACATAATTTGATAAGACAACAACTGATTGTGTTGTAATTTAAATTTGAATATTTAATTTAGCTCGTAAAATGTGTAGCATATAAAATGCCTATGATAAAAATAACTTCGAACTCATTTTTAATGAAACCGATAGGTGATGTTTAAAACTCGATTTCCAGTTTGGAAGCAATGAACATTTCGGGCAAAATGCATTATATAGCAAAACATTGATCTCAAAATTGGTGTACCTAAAGAAGCAATACTGCCTCATTGAGATGGATATGTTGTTTGTATGTTTGCCTCCTTCGATCGATGTCGACAATGGATGTACATCACAATCGCATAATGATTATCACGTTCCACAGCTTATCGAATTAATAGTCAGTCCGATTAGGGAGGAAGAATCTTTCCCGCAGCGCTCGCAGCAAGATGCAGTTTTCGGCCCATCGGCTTCCGTTTCACGGCAGCAGCGAGATCTGCTCCTCCGCAGCTTGCAGACGACGGTTTATGCAATTCTTCTTATGTGAGCGGTCAAGAACAAGATCTCCCAACTCGCGGGGTCATATCTCATTTGCAAACGTCTTTATACCGCAAGTGCGTTCAGCCCAATAGTCGACTTCATGATTGCAACTCAACATAGAATAATTTTTACAATACGACCATTTTCCATTTTGTAGAGTTGGCTAAGCCACCGCATCTAATGCTGCCGTATTAGGGCAAACATGCTGTGAAGACCAGCCTTTGAAAGCACTTCAACATTAGTCACGTTGTCTATCCATGATATGTTCAAGTTACGAAGGATGCTTCGCAGATGGGAAGAATTCAGCTTCCGATTGTATCTTGCGTGTGAGGTCCAGGTTTCACTGCCGTACAGTAGAGCATTTAGTACGCACGCGCTGTGAAACGATGATCTTTGTATTTACAGTCAACTTGCGGTTTTACTAAACACGAGAGCTTAATTTCGACTGAATGACAGCTGCTCTACCAATCCCCTTATTTATGTTCATGTCTAGTGAGAGGTCAACTGCAATAGTAGTTGAACCAAGATACTGGTTCAAGCTGATGTTTCCAAAAGTGATGATTGGAGGCAGTACAAATTATTAACAAAGTACTTTGGTCTTACTCATGTTGAGTGTTAGCCCAAAGTCTTTGCATGCCCCAAAAAACAGTCCATTAGCGAGTGAAGGTGTTTTTGGGAGTGAGTAATAATGGCTTTATCGTCAATTTATCTATTATTCATATGATTGACGAGATCAAAATGTAAAACATTAATTATTTTGTGGTGCTCGCATTAAGATTATATCATTTTTTATCAATTATTCAGAATACCCATGTAGATCTCGAACTCAGATTTTCCAATTCGCTCTGTATAATGCATTCAAAGAATAATTGATTATGCGTTGTTATGCTTATATGTAATTAAATGTTCAATTATTTTTTTTACAGCACTCGCTGGCATATTCTCGTGTTCCGGTGTATGCGAAAGCAGGCAGAAAGATCATGCCAAGGTTCCGAAGAAGACAGATTCCATCAAATAATCTGGTCCATATCACTTGGAACGGGTAAACTGGAAAGGGCTGCAAATTACATCTGTCACGTTGTGAATCTGCGGAGTAAGTCTATCACATATTCAGTTTCAGCATACGTAACCACATTTAATATTTATTGGTGAGTAACTGAAATATTAGATCTTACGGGTAAATTGATGATGAAGTTATTCTAGATTTATCATTTCATTATGGAATTGATGCTTTGACATTTTGTAATCAACACAAAATTGTTTGCCATGTGTGATTACATTTAATTTTGAATTTATCACGCACAGTTAGATTGGGATGTGTCAAATTTCGTCTCAAAAACAAGAATACAATACAACACCATTTTTCGAATTTATGAACTTACGCGTACGATTCATTAGCCGTCGACGACAAATGGCCTTGAAATCGAATAGTCAAGGTCAACAAATTATTTTGTAAAAAGCATTTATCAAAGACATTATTTGTCACTTTTAAATATTCATTCAATGCGACGATGCTCGAAAAGTAATAAAAATCTTTCATTTTCAAAGTTTTACAGGAGCATCAGAATGGTTGCCTTGCCAGTCAGGAACAAAATTCAGAAAAGTGTAATTCTGACAAGAACGACAGAATTCATGAAGTGGTCAGTGCACTGCAAAATCAGTCAAATCGATTGATTTCAAACAAGCAAGAGTATTATGATTTGATCAAGGACACATTGAACTTTTATGAGTGCAGGTAACTTTATTACTATTATAAATCATAATATGAGCAAAGTAAAGTAAATGAAATTATAAATGAAACCTTAAAATCGAATTATATTTTGTATATGCTGATAATTAATATAATTGAAAACAAGGCTATTTAAAAGCTCGTTGAACCTAGCTGACACATTAGTTATCAAATTCTATTCAATCTCTTAAAATTAAACTCTTAGTTTTTAAAATCAAATAAAAAATAACTTCAGATTTCTTCCTATGATTTTATGATTTGTTGCACTTTACATGAACACATTACACGGAACCAGCTTCCAGATCTATGATTCAATTTTTCAAACAACTCTATTTAACAGATCAATGAAATTCAAGTTGAAATGTCTTCATCGAATACTTCACTTGGATTGCCCGCCGAACGCAGTGTCCTTGATTCTAAATTACTTCAAAGAAACGCTGCCAGACGGATGTACATTTGACATTGGAATGAAGGACCATGTCGAATTGGTCGAAAAAACTAGCTCCAACCTACAGACTTTGAAAGGAGTCGAAGAAGGCCACTTCGCTCAAACTGCTCAAAAACTATCCGCACGAAGTATATCAAATTCCAAAAAATACGGACGGTCAATTTTTACTGGTGTGACACTATTCATTTTGAATCAAAGATTTGTACGATCGTATTAAATTCGTGAACATAGTCTATTGGGTTCCGAAGAGTTTGGGGATAATTTATTCTTGTATATATCTTGTAATAATCAGAAAGTGCAATCAATGTTCTAAAAGTAGTGTAGGCGCTATACTAAGTAAACACCTCTTTCGTAAGAATGATACCGTGTAACATAGTATAGAAGCATGAACGAACGCTGAATTAAGAATGTCGTATGATATGACACGTAGTAGCATTTGGTTGTGGAATAAAATTTGGGTATGCATTGCGATATAGTTTGTGATGAACGAATGCAGTTCAATTCACTAATACTACTTATTTCTTTTCTCAATAAATATAGATGGATAATTTTCATCTACAGACACATGATACCATATAATATATAATATCATAAATAACATTTATAATAATTAATATACTTTCATATATATTTCATATATTAAAATTCCGGTTATTCTTTTGAAATTAGTCTCAATTTGAAGGCTGTACGTATAGTCTATTTATAGAAACCACTATTCTTTTTTACATTCACGAACACTTAGGTTTACATGAATATCCATAGGGATGTATACCAAACGAAATCGAACTAAATGAACTTATAAAACATTTATTGAACAGTAGCTGTGTGAAAATTACTTGTTGATTGTGGGCAGTTATGAGTTTTTAGAGAAAACAAAAACAAAACAATGTAAAATGATTGAGATCGATTTTTTTATACGTTGGTCCATTTTGGAAATATTTTGATATATTTGAGCATACGAAAAGCAAGCAAAACTGTTGTAACTATGACTTCTTCGATCACATCTGAACATTGAGATTGGATAGGGGATTCAACATACTGGAGAAAATATTTGTTCTATTTATGTATTTCAGATATTTTTAAATGTGGTTACAGTAAAGTATTTTCGATTTTGGACCAATGAAAACTTGAGCTATTTAAACAATGAATTTTATTCATTAACTAGTGTATGAACAGGAAATTGAACAAGTTTTTATTGCCAACCTTATACTATGGCGCTTCTATGAGTCAAAGTTTGTTCCTTTGTGATCGCAAAGTCCTGATGCGGGAAAACAACAAATACACAGTCTGGTGGCGTCGGTGAGGTGAAAATGCATCCAATCATGGAGAGTTCGCTTGAGTCCATGGATTTAACATATTCAACATGTATGCGAATGTGTGGATTACAAGTTTATTCGTTGATTACCATTTCTGTCTTATTTCTAGACATGCGAATCGTGATCCGTTAAACAGTCTCAAAATGGCTGAGACAGAAATTGAATTAGTTGCATAACATGATACGATCACAAACCGGAAGTAGTTCAAGTGGCATAAAATATCCTGACTATCAAAACAATAGACGAAGAAGCAGAATATAGTTCAGCTGACAGGACTTGTTCCAATGATTCTTCAAGTTTTGACAGCTGGCAGTGAGTGAGTTGAAAGTCTGATAATATACGCAGGCGTGATGTGAGGTGTGCAAAATGTTCCTTCATAATATGTGTGTTACTTTGGTCATCCATAAGTGCCTCGAGTGCTTGACCAAGAATCACTTTGTGATTCCGTGTCTGAACATCGTGGTTCGTTGTACGAACCCTATATAACAGTTGGCATACAAGTATAACCTCGTTTACCTTTAATCCACTGTTTCAAGGCTCACTGAACCTGATCTTACTGTCTCCACCCGACGATGGCAAACAGCCTGAAACCAGTAGTGGTGTGTAAGGGATAGGGATGTGAGCAACACATTACTATGTGTGTTCTATGTTAACGTAAAGTAAACGTATTCTTGGTCATTCGCTGAACTGGTAGGTGACCAATCAAGGATTATATTTTCAACAAACAATGAACCTGTAGTGATGATTCACATGTATTGAGCTTTGACGAACGAAAAACATAGCATTCTCATGTGGACCGTTTCGATAAAATGCAACACAATTGAAATGCGTTGTACAAGAGTTCTCGAATTGCATGCTTACCACTCTCCTTAGGCACAACACTTGATTATGAATTGTCTAAATGTCTGACGAAAAATCACAAAACTGCCCGGAAAATATTGAAAATACAACGTGATTTTCTGAAACCGGTTTGCACAAATTTGACTAACGAACTAGATTACGGTGATAAACAGCACAAATGAAATTTCTGATTTGTGTGGTTACAAGAATCAACTATGCTATTCAAGCGTATTTATTTATTTTTGCATTGTGATAATAAACAACCGCGAGTTGGCGTTTTCTTGTCTTGTTTAGGGTTTGACCGTATGTGCGTGTTGCATGAAACGTCACTAAATGAACTGCTAAACAGAAAACATAGTTGAATAGGATTAAGTTTGAACGAATGGTCTCGAGACGTGACGAATAGATGTTAGGACAGGATGACAGTTCACGTCGTACGACCTGGCGTTATTATGACCTATCTTCAAATATCAGTATCTACAAACCTTGAAATATGTGAGGAAGGTTACTAAATTTTAAACTGAAAAAAAACAGTTGGATCTAACTGACAAGATTAGCTTGTATTAACGCGAGTACACCATTCGGCCTCATCATGGTTAAACACATAGTCTATAACTAAAAACGTATTTGAATGCATTTCCAACGCAGACAAAGAGCGTCTTCGTTGAAACGTTAAAATGCTAGAAAAACAAACAAAATCCTCATTAATTGTAGCAAAGTACGTATTGCAAACAAAATTAGTACTTCAAAGTCACTCTTGAATGAGGCTGGACTACAAATCATGTTCAATATTGACTACATACACATGTTAATGAGGTTAAACCCATGGATTTAATAGAAATATACATATTTGCATGCATTTCCATCACGCACACAACATATATTTTGGACAACTTGCACAGTTCGAGTAGTGAGAGCAAACTATGTATATTCCTTTGTATATGCATGTGTTTCTATCAAACAAACCTCATGACCAATATTTTGCTGTCCACACTCATACGAAAGGGATCCGAATAATTGATAACCATTTGAAGTTGCATGAGCGGCTCAAACAAATTGTTCAACCACACGTGCTATCACATGCGAATTTATGAAATCCGTGAACTGTGACCATAATTTCGTATATGCTCGCATTTCCTATACATGCTCTTGATGTTTGAAATGACGGAAAATTCCTCTTGAATTAAAAGTTGCCAATGCCTACATCTTAAAGTTTAACTGGCGATCTGAACACTGAGATTTAGCCTTCCAAAATATGCAGAGAAAATCTATCAAAATTGTCATCTTTTAGTGGTAACTATATAATTTCAATATTGCACATCAAAATGTCACCTCCAGTGAGTTTGTCATTGGTTAGTTGTAAGCATTAAACAATATGGTTATGCGTGCATGTTTGCATTAAAAATATTCAAAGAAAATTTTATATTTTCCCCCAATTTTCATATAAGCGTACATGTTTAAATAGATTGTGATTTAAGAGAAAAAAACATTAAAAATAATTGAACAAACAAACAATCCATGTGTCGCTGGTTAGAAAATAAGGTGGCTATGGTGATCAAAATACAGTTTACCTGATGTATCTCAAATTATATCCCATTTGATATTGTTTAAAAGTGCCTTTTTGCGAAATAGTACCCATTTTAATGAGAAAAAGGAACAAAATGTGTTTTATTTTAGAAGTACTAGTAGTGCATGCAAGACTAGATTAATCATAGGCGTATAAGTGTTAGCAATAGTCAGTTTTCAATAATTACAATGCGTTTAGCAGATGAATTAATCGTTTAGTTTCTGTCAGCACAACAGTAAGGCGTTGTTTATCTATTTGATTTAATGATTTGTGAAACGTACAGAAAGCTAAATGCCTGATAAGACAAAGCGATTTTAAATAATACTCGTGCGATCATATGGGGAAATCTGTAAATGAGGCTAATTAAGTTATAAGGTAGAGTCATTGTTTTTCATTATATTAAGCCATTCGGGATTGAAGTTAATGACGTTGTTACAATGACAATGCGTTCAGTTTTCGCTCAGATTTCTCAAGAAATTATGACATATCAACATGTTTTTCGATAAACATCAGAAATTCTTTCAGTCGCGTGTTGTGCAAATCTGAAGCTATTTTGTCTATCGAACAACTAGTTGATTTCCTAAATGTTTCTTTCTCGTGCAAGGGAGTTCTTATTATTTACATATTAAAACTACATAATCCGTTTGTTTAATGCGTGTCGTGGATTTTGCAGCCTGGAAGTAGATGGAATCGAATGAGCACATTATAACTTTGCCAACGTTTCCCGATTAATTGTTGATTAGTTCTAACTCATATAGTTTGTTGATACAAATGTGATAGAATTTAAAATATTCTTTCTTTGTACTAGCGATGTATTTTGCATAATAAACGGATTGTCAGTTCTGTAATTCATATCCACACAGTTGTTTAGACGTCGTCAATCGTTGATGTATATTTTGTGACAGCAAGCAACGCGTTGGCAACACATGACGTTGGTTGATTGTCTAATGTTATGAAATTAATTAATATCGCGTGCTATTCACGTGCGGCTCGGTAAACAACTGACGTATCCGGTCAAAAACAAAAGCTGAAGTAATATTTAAGTTAAATATCAATTTTTTTAATTGATTCAGTTATAAGGATTAGTAATCTCGCATAATTATCTGATATATGCATGGAAAGGACTTTTCAATCTCATTACAACTAAATTCACAATAATAATGCGAGCAGCATAATAAGGTTAAGTAGGAGAATTCGCATAGGCTTCTAGGAATTTGTGAAACACAATCCCCGAAAACGTATCTCAATTAAACGCATGCATCTCGATACCACTATCATCAGGGTTATTCATAATTGTCGTGAATCTACGGTTATCAATATCATAAATGGGAAATTCAGGCGCCACTTAACCTTGACGCTATAACAGACTTTGTTTGAAACATATTTTTCATAGACGTCATCAGCATGATTGACCAGTATTCCAGGGAAACATTGTCCATTAAGCAATTAATAGCACTTATTTCAAGAATCATCAACGTTTGTTTCTGCTTAAAAGTTAAACGTACGCTACTGACAGCCGTTTAAAAAGTTGGACATATATTAATATTTAAAAAACACCGTTGTCACCTCTTGTTCTTCTCGTTACTAGTATTCTTCACACAATAGATTTCATGATTAGGTTAAAGTGTTACAAATTTAACCACAATTTAGTCTCTGTTTGCTGGGAACCAACAGCTGGAAGTCCAAGTGTATAGGGAATAAAACCTGAATTTTCGTTTGAAAATAAAAAAATGAAATATTGTAAAAGTCAAAATTTCAACACACTGTTTATGTTAATTTAATGATGTGGTTGAACTTAAAAACTATAATAATTTTCTATATAATAAATAGCTATACAATCAAGTTTCGAGCAGGTTGTGTTTGTATTACGATAAATGAACATATTAATCTTCTAGTATATTTGTTTCAAAGATGACTGATGGAATTATTACATGACGAGTTTGATCTATTACGCTCATCACAATGCTTGCAAAAAAATCCGGATTGACTATAAGTATTGCAAAATTGCGAAAAGACTTACTTAACTATATTAGATTCAAATATTCAAATTTTTATCCATTTTTATCACACTTATCAACCTGTTTTGTGTTGTTTGCACTCATCAGGTAGGACAGTATGATCAGGAAAATTGTTAAACTATTTGCGCTTGTATTCCACTGTTGGATAAGGTGGGCACGACTAACCTTTTCAAACACATGCTCAAACACATGTGCCCAAACACATATATAAAATTCCGTATTTGCATGCACTTCGATCACATTCCCCACTAGTACGTGCATAGATCGCATTCCTCGGATCAACCTGTTCAATCACACGTTTACTCGAACACACAAATTAACTTCAGTATGAAACAAGTCAAGCTGCTCAGACGACATATTTTACCAAGTTATCTCACATCAGATATTTTGGAATGTCGATGATTATTGGATATAAATGCGTATAAATTAATTATTCTGGCAAAATAACCCCAGGATATCCCACTCTTTAATTATGCAGCGAACCCTAGCATAATTATAGACTATTTCCTGTTGAATCACTTTAATCGCAATCTTATATAAAGTAAAAAAATTCTCAACAAAGCTGATGAAAAAATCAGTCTCATATAAAAATTTATTGAACGTTTTGTACATGATTTTTAGTCCAGCGCTTGAAATTTGATATTTTTATTGGTTATTCAATAAATTATTATTCTAGTGACCTGTAAAATTATATCTTTTATTTTCGTCCGGACTAATTATATTTTCAACGAAAATATTATTCGTACGATACCGAAATGATTCAGTTTTATACTTCAGTTAAACAAGAAGTGTCATTGAAAAATATTTAAAACAAAAAAATTCGAATCAATAATGAACATAAAATTTTCTCAATTACGTAAGAACTTCAAAATAATGGACATTAGGCTTTCCTCGATGTTTAACTAGAAAGAAGACGACATGAAATCTTGAGTAGAATTGTTTTTCGAAAATCAATAGAAACTGGACTTTACCCTCACTTTATAATTGAACCCACATTGAACTCATAAAAAAAATTTTGGTATATAACTTTATCACATGAGAAAAAAGGAATTGTTCTGAAGAGACTTCAACGGAAAACTTGGGCTGATAAGAAGTTAAACATGGTCATCCAACATGATTCATTAAAACACACTTGGAAGCAATGCTAAAATAGGTTCATCAGTCAACTGATTTCAGGAAGCCTTTTTGTCTTCGTATTTAACTCGAAGACAAAACCTTTAGCGAAACTAGAATAAATAGTAAAATGAGCATCAAATTTGGAATTGTGGAAATAACGTGGAACAACAAACCGGTGTTCAGAAAGCAGCTGGAATACTGACCGCCACAAAGGCAAAATCAAAGAGCATTAACCAATTCATCTGCTTCTATGGGGCGGGATACTTCAGCATTACGACACGGAAAGTGGAAAATCGAATGACTATACATCAGCAAGTTAGCCGCAAAAAATATTTCCCTGGCCTATCTGGTCGACGTGGGCTAACGAATGAAAACTCATGATGCATTCTCTATGGTATACACTGTTCATCACAAAGTATCAAGAAGACTCAGTGGACGTACTTTGCGGTCGGCTGAGGAAATAGTCATCAAATAATAAACCCGACTTTTGCGTCAAAAGTGTTGGTATGTAATCTCTCATTATCATGCCCAACATTGATCGGATGAGCTAAATCAATATCATGTGACACTAATTTCCATTATATTTTTGATATTTATAACATTCTTTGTTAAGCTTGATGTGTGAATACTGAGAGCTATATCCTTCGTTTTATCTGTAAGTTCCATGAGAAAACCAGCAAAATATGAATAGTAAAATCTCTGTGATTATTTGTAGTTTATGATGAAATGGATAAGATCGTGTTTGTTGAAATCACTACAATTAATCCAATTAATAACTAAACAAAATAGTTAGCCCAGTTAAAATTAAATTATGTTTTACGCCACTTTAGTCTCAATACTACTTACTTAAAATCAAAATGATTTTCATTGAAAATTAGCTCTCTTCCGTATATCTGTTACACTGGGATTATATGTTCGTATACTGTGGACAAATATACAAAACACGAACTTCATATGAACACTTGCGGAAAAATTCCTATAAATCACGTGATATTAAAACTTAAATATTTCCGGTTGTATATGCGCCTCGTGCGCTTGACCAGGATTTGTATTTGAACATCGTGGTTCTTTGTAGGAACCCTATATAACAGTGGCATACAAGGTAAACTATGTTTACTGCTTTCCCGCTGTTTCAAGGCATACTTAACGTGATCCTTCTGTCTCCACCTGATGACGACAAACAGCCAGAAACTTATAGTGCTGTGTAAGGGATGGAGATGTGAGCACCACAATACATTGGTCTTTTATATGAGCCACGAGCGCTTGGAGAGGAATCATTTATGATTATGTATTTGAACATCGTGTTTCTTTGTAAGAACCCTATATAACAATTTGACAGACAATACGTTGTAAAGGCAGATTGCAGGGGAGTAAATCAGCACTATTCATAAATTGACGAATCATTGTCGATTTAAATAAAGGATCGATTTTAAACCGACTTCACAATTCGATAACGGGATCAGAATTCGATGATACATCTGGAGCTAAATTTTATTTTATTTTATTCGTGCGTTATTAACTGTTTATAAAAACAATGATATTTCAGTAGTCTCAACTGAAACGGTTGATTATGGATTTTAATATAGATATAGGCCAGCAAAGCGTGCCACAACCTTATACAGTCGAACCCACATAAAATGAACTCGTTTACAACGAATTTTTGGGTTGAACGAACACACCATGATTTCTCAAATAAATTCCTTCTTTATAAGCCTATTTAAAGCATACGTACAACGAACATGTTCGTTACGAATCTCGCCTTTTACGAACACTGTACATGTTCCCGACAGCTATGTTTGTTCAATAAAGTTCATAAATACAACGAACTCGCTTTTTCATGCCTTTAACACACAACGCTCCGTCAGGTGTGGCCTGCAGTGCGCTAAGAATAGAACTGACACACACAGCTTGGCGAGACATAGGCAACATAGCCTACAGTGTGGTAACTGACTCGCACGCACCCACAAGAAAATCACGTGAATTCTCTGTGACTGGTAGCTCCGTCTGTGAAAGATGCCAGGAGTGCTCTTGAATTCTGCAGGAGATTTTTAGCATAGAAGGAAGAGACGTTGAAAGAGAACTTGAATTTGTGGTGAGAGAGATCGAGGCGGAGGCGAAGTTAAAACATAAAAAACATCGCCAGCTACTTCATGGAAGCGTGAGATTTGACTTTCAGTTTGTCTGCAAGATGTTTTTACTACTAAGATTTAGAATAAATTTACTATTATTAACATGAACTTGGATTTAATGTTGTGATCTGTGTGCTGTGGCATCATCTAATCATCAAATGGATTACACGCATGCAGAAACACACAAAGGTAAGATATTCTTCATTTGTTTACACGTGTACATCAAAACGGCGGCAAAATCACATGCCTGACAATGTGTTTTACTTACAACGAATTCCGCTTTTAACGAATATTTTACTCTCCACCCAGAGATTCGTTGTACCGGGTTCCACTGTAGATATTAAAACCGAAAACTTTCTGAAGCAACAAACAGCAAAACAAATAGAATACGTCATTGTATTAGATAAAAAGTAACTTGTGTTGTAAATAGGTATGCTTCTTTCAGTTTAACAATTTGATGGAATCAGTCGGAACAAACATTCGAATCTGGGTCACAATATATTGTATAACAATCTGAAATTAAAACGTCCCACACTTCTTGAAATGTTGTTTTATTAGGCAAATTTAACAAACCTTTTCCAGTGCCATATACTAATTTCCATGAATTTCCATTACCCACAATTATCAGTTTCGTTCCACCAATATATAGAAGTGGCTAAACTCATGATTATGAAAACCTTTTACGTAGTTGCATGCATTTTTAAATTACATTCACACACCAATCGACTGATAGGTTTCGTATTGATTTAATATTTACTGTTGTTTTATATATGGGCTGTTGTCAAATTGGAAACCTGATAATCTCTATATTTTAAATTATTCGACTGGGTAATTAATGATTGCATTTATCGAACATGCTTATTTATATAAAATATATAACTTTTACCGTCTAATTTTGACAAATATATTTCCTTCCCTGGTTTCAAAATTAGTGACATTTGTTTTCATCTCATTCATTTTTAAAATCTCCATTGAATCACTGTCCAACATTTTGCCTTCCCTAATCGTCCGTCAAACAAACAGCATTGAATGTTCCAATAATCTATACTATGATTCTGTAAGCGAACGAGCGATGTACGCTCAATTAGGAAGATCAGGTTGTAAAATACCATGTATTTATAAATATTATTACATGAAATGAGTCAATGTTTTTATAATTTTATAGATCGAAGACCAATTATTTGTTGATACATAGGCCCCAGATGAAATCTTATATGAATCAGTATACCAACGCAACGTATTGTGATTAAATTAATTATTGAACATTAAATTGAATAAAACATGGAATATATTTGAGGCAGTTTTTTATAAGAATACTGATCTAACTACAATAAAATACATTTATATTTTCTAAAGGTGTAGAATAAAAAGGTTATGATTTGAAAATTATGGAAAATGAAAAACTATTGGTTGACAAAGATTTGAACTTATAAATCAATGCTAGTTGAAGCGAAAATAAAAAAATTGTTCAATAACATCGGTCTAAAAACAGGGGTAACGAAATCGTTCTAGTGGATTGCATTTTTAACACACACAAAACGTCCTTTTCCGTGCAGCTTGCAATCATCTCGTAGAGAAAGTTCTATCAGGATCCTCATGGAAATGTAAACCGAAAAAGTCTTTCAGGAAAATAAGCTCCTTGAACAAAAATCACTTTGTGATTGTGTATCTGAACCTCGTGGTTCTTTTTAAGACCTCTATTTAAAATTATCATACTATCACACTCAAATCAGAGTTTTGGAAATCTGGGAATCGATTAAAAGCTGAATATGCCTAGTCGCACTTTCCACTTACGGTGTAAAGAAAGCTCGAACAAGCTACTGGTTCGAAGCAAAATTGCTTGTGATTACTCCCGTGTTGGATGAAAAACGGTGAACATTCTTGAGGTTCAATGGTATACCAACCGATGAAAACGTACGACTTCAAATAGTAGCTATAAATAAGGTACAACAGACTACAGGACTATGTGAAAATGATTTCTGGACTGAAATCTGACTCAGTATCCAAAACCCTACGATTTCTGTTTAGATACCGTTGAAATTCGGCGAGGAGTCAACAAGGGTTGTTATTGCTCCCACGCTGTTCGGCATCTGATTTGCTTTGCTTCTAAGGCGAGTTTCTAGGATATTATTTAAATAAGCAAGCGAATTGATGGGAGGCTTTTCAAACTGAACAGGTTGAGATCACAAACCAAGCCACAGAAAGAGTTAATACCTGTCCTGCTGTTTGCCGACGATGCAGGATTTATTGCTTACTCTTAAGGGAACTTCCCGTCGATAATTGACTATTTATCGTCGGCATGCATATGCTTTGCACTAACAATCAGCATGAGCAAGACCAAAATCCTTGGTCAATAGATTGAATCGCCCCTAAGCTGGTCTACAATTAATTTTCACCCTACTACGACAGCGCCGCCAGCGTTGGCTTTGCCACCTCTTCAGGATAGAAAATGGTCGTGATCCGAAAGATCTACTCTATTGTGATTTGCAATCAGGAACTCGACTATTGGGCAGACCGCACTTGCGATACAAATACGTTTGAAAAAGAGATATAAAAGTTATCGGCATTGACCCCGCTAGTTGAAAAGAACTTGCTCTTGACCACTCACATTGAACGCATTGTTTAGGCAAGCTGGAGAGGAGCAGCTAGAACTCTTGGCTGCTGAACACATGTCACACCGCCGGCGCGCAACTAACGCCTAATAACCGAGTTCTTCCTTTCGTTGAAAGCGCTGCGGAAGTGATCGTTCCTCCTGAATCGGAATCTTTAGCCATTCGAAAAAACAGTGGAAAATGAACATTCATGCGATTGTGATGTACATCAATGGTAAATCGAACGACGGAGGCCGACAACAACAACGAGTATAACTTTGTTATACTTTGTTATAACTTTGATCCTGATCATACTTTCGCAGCCTGCAGACGCCAAACATCCAGAAACCGGTAGTGGTGTGTATTAGATGGGGTTGTGAACAACACATTACATTGATCAACCGGCAGAGCCTTGAGACCTTGAACAGGATTCATTATATGATTTTATGTTTGAACACCCTTTTTTTGCACAATCCCTAAGTAACAACAGGATTCAAGTAAAACTCAATTTACAAATTACCGAATGTTTCAAGTGTCATTGAAGTTAGTTTTACTGCATCAACCTGATGACGGCAAACAGCCTGAAACCGGTGGTGATGTGTTTCATGTTTGAGAATGTGAGTACCAAAATATTTGAGGTATAAATCTCCTGTTTAATGATTGTTGTTGTTTTGTTCGCCTGCTTCGGTTGATATCGACCATGGATGTACATCACGAGCGCAGGACGATTTTATTCTCAGAAGCTATTTGAATGAATAAATATTCCAAATCAGGAGTGACATTATCTCAGGCACCGCTCACAGCGATAGGTTGTACTCAGTATTTCGGCGCAGTTGCATTTCGGCGGCGTGATCTATGCTCAGCAGTCAAGAGCTGCATCTACTTATCCCCAGCTCTCAGATAACACATTTCCACAGTGCCTGCGAATTGAGTGGTTCACATAATGTTTTTTTTTCTAACTTGTAGGGGCAATTTCTTCATATGTTTATTATGCTATAAAACTTAATACACTGACGCATTAGTATTAAATAATTATTTGATTTAAACACAAAATATTCAAGCTACATAGAATATGGTCTGTGTTTAATTGAAATGAATACTTAATGTTAATGACTTAGGGTATCCAGCTTTATGGTATATTAATCATATGGATTAGCTTTTCCTCATTTATGTTTCCGAATATTTGATTATATATGGAAGGAAAATTGTATGCAATCGGTTAAAACCATTTTTAGGTAACGTTTCTCTTCTGACAAAGAAGATTCGTCAAACATATTCGAGGTTATTCAAGGTAATGCAATGTGTTTAATGGGTCTAGAAAGCATGAAGCTTAAAGATAACCATGATATCGTAAAAAATGAAATGTAAGTGGATGAAAACATAATAAACAATTAGATTAAACAGCATATAATATGTCGAGAAACGAATAATTGAAACAAAACTCGTTTGATTTAGTTGGTAACTGAGGCAAGTTGATTGAGTCTGTAACGGTGAATGTTAAACACTTGACATTCGAAGGGGCACTAACAGAATGAAAGAACCTTCTACAGGACAAGGAACAAGACTAATTAACTGTACACCTATCACCTATGTTCGGACCTTACCAACAAATGTATATATCAGGCTTAGGGTGGGTCACGACACAGACATGATCAGGAACAGTGGTCGATTCGTCACTTTAGGTAGTATGTATGCCCTTCCATCTTATGCAAGCGACGCGAACAAGTACGGCTGACAGTGCGACCCACAATCGTAAAAGTACATTACTACTAGAGTCGAGGTTAAACAGTTTATGAATTGAAAATCTAATTGATTATAAGCAATATGATGTAAATGAGCTATTTACTTTGGCATCTATGCTGAGCACCAGATTGTTGAGATTTCTGCCAATTCGCCTAAATGCATTTCAAGTCGACCATGCATAACGATTTCGACCGTGTACTGCATGTCGGCGTTCACCATACGGTTTAATACCGCGCGTTAACACTTCCACATCGTTCAGATCGATACCGTGGCCAGTCTCCAAATGTGCACTGACCAGAGAAAATCAAGAACGAGGGATTGCTATTCATTTACACATCAGAACTGCCGTTTGATACGCTATCGATTTTCTTCGATGCTGGTACGAAAGATAATCGAAGTTGAAGGAAATGGTTGATCCCTTCAACGCGATAAACGTTGTTCCTTCATAATAGATTCGTATTCTAAACTATATGCGAAATTTTGATGCAAATGAAGCTGTGATATATTTGAAATCTCGTGTTTGGTGTAACCGAAAGTTGCCTGTTAAGACAAAGATGAGGGTATACAGCGCGTGTGTAATAAATGCTTCAATGTACGGCATTGAAACCTGGACCACCAACGCGAGACACGAACGGAAGATGGATGCTTCCCATCTACGATGCATTCCTCGTATCTTGAACGGATTGTGGATGGACAAAGTGACTAATGCTGAAGTGCTTTGAAATCTGGTCTACAGAGTACGTTCAACCTAATAAGACACCGCTGCCTGCCGTGGCTTGGCCGCGTCTACAGAATGGAATATTGTGATATTTCGAAAGATCTACTCTGATGTGAGTTGCATTTTGGAAGTCGACCATTGTGCTGCCCGCACTTGCGTTACAAAGACGTTTGCAAAAGATATATGAAAACACTTGGCATTGACCATGCAAGGTGTGCAGAACATAATCCTGACCCCTCACATTGGAGGCATTGTGTAAAGCGTCGTCGTCTCCATTACCAAACACTGGTATAATAATAGAAATATATTACACATATCTTTAGGAAGAAAGGGGTTTCGATGTGCATCGACTGCATGGAGTTTGGTTTGCCGTTCGAAACGACCTAATAAAACCAGCATAACCGATACAGCAGTGGGAGTGAACGGATTTGGACTCTAGATCTGAAGTGCATTACTGGTACCATTACGTTGGTCAACCTTTATGCAGCGACGCTCTCTGAGACGCCTACTGATAAAGACGCTTTTCACCATAACCTCGTAACAGACCTAAAAAATGTACCACAAAGAAACTGGGTAGTGGTATTGGGTGATTATAATGCTTGAGTAGGTGCAGATTACGAGTCTTAGCAAAACTGTCTCGGGAGGTACGGTGTAGGTAAAATCGATGAAAATGGGCATCGCCGATTAAAATTGTGCACACAGTTCAGTCTTCGTGTCAGTAACACTTTCTTTCAAACAAAACCACAGCATAAAGTCTCTTGGAAACATCCTTGCTCTAAGCACTGACATCAGCTTGATCTTTTTCTTGTTAGGCGCTCTAATACAGGAAGCTTACTTCCCACCAGATCATATCAACGCGCAGTCTGTGGCACTGATCATTCACTGTTCTGTGCAAAACTAAAGCTTCTCCACACTAGAGTTCACCGAACAAATTGTCTGCTAATCCTAGGATGGACGTCACTCGCATGTGCGAACACAATCTAGCTGCGTGATTTGCAAAAGCCTTCACAACCGAATTCAGCAAGACAACCCCACTAGAATCAGTTTCAGAAAACTGAGAATCGATAAAAAGCTTCATATGCTGAGTCGCACTTTCTACTTACGGTCAGTAGGAAGCTTGAACGAGCGACTGGTTCGAAGCAAAATATATCAGATGACTGCTGTGTTGGATGAGAAACGGTCAGCATTATTGAAGTTCAAGTGTATGCCAACAGATGAAAACTAACGACTTTCGGGAGCAGCTAGAAATAAGGGCCAACAGACTGCAAGACGATGTGCAAATGATTATTGGACTGAAATTAGCCTTAGTAACCAAAACGCTGCGGATACTGGAAAGTTTCACGGTATGTGTGATGGGATGAAGAGAGCATTTGGTCCAAACAAAATTAGAACGGCTCCTATTAAGTCTGCATTTCGTTCCACTTAAACATGAATGGCTGAGTCCATTTTAACGGTTTCAGCTCAAAAGCCTTCGAAATTCGCCGGGGCGTCAACAATGGTGTGTTCTTGCTTTCACGTTGTTCGGCTTTTTCTTTGCTCTGATTCTGAAGCACACGTTTTGGACAAGGGCAGAAGACATTCACCTACGCAAGCTTTTCAAACTGTACCGGCTGAGAACACAAACCAATGTACGGGATGTGATTATCCGTGACCTATTGTTTGCGGACTATGCAGCTTTTATTGCCAACCTTTAAGAGCGCCTTCAGTCAGTAATTGACTGTTTTTCGTCGGCATGCACAGACTTCGGGCTAACAATCAACATGAGCAAGAACAAAGTCCCTAGTCAACGGACTTTATCGCCTTCCATCATCACTGTTGGAAACTGTCAGCTTTAATCAGTACATCATTTCACATATATTGGTCCAATCATTGCGAATAACCAGTCGCTAGACACGGAGATTGATAAGCGGATTGACAGAGGAGTCGTCATTTTGCCCAGATTAAACTCTCGTGTTTGGCATAACCGCAAGCTGTCTGTAAAGACAAAAATGATGGTAAACAGCGCGTGCGGACTAAATACTTTACTGTACGGCATGGTAACCTGGACCCCCTACGCAAGTCACGAACGGAAGCTAAATGCTTTCCACCTACGAAGCACCCGTCGTATCTTGAACATATCGTGGATGGACAAAGTGAATAATACTGAAGTGTTTTCAAAAGCTGGTCTACAGAGTATGTTCACCATAATAAGTCAGCGCCGCCTGCATTGGCTTGGTCATGTCTATTGAATGGAAAATGATCGTATTCCGAAAGATCTACTATACGGTGAGTTGCAATTAGGAAGTCGACCATTAGGCAGACCGCACTTGCGGTACAAAGATGTTTGTAAATCAGATATGAAAGCTAGTTAGGAAGAACTTGCTCTTGAGCGCTCACATTGAAGGCATTGTGTAAAGGGTCGTCTGCAATCTGGGCAGGAGCAGATAGAGCTCTTGTCTGCGGAACGCAGATCACGCCGCCGGGGAGCAACTGATGTAATACAGCTAAGTTCTGACTATCGTTGTCAGCGCTGTGGGAGAGATGGTTCCTCCCAAATCGGAATGTTTAGTCATTCAGTAAGCTGTAGAACATGAAAATTCATGCGAATGTGATGTACATCCATGGTTGACTTCGACCGAAGGAAGCCAACAACAACAACCAAGCTTACATATTTCGCTGCCTACCTTTCGTCACCAAAATAATAAGCATTAACCTAAATTTTTTCGAAGCAAAACGGACCTAGAGCTTATCACATTTATACCATGTTCTCTTACGTGTCTGAGGTGCTTGTTGCAATTCCTTCGCCGCTTTTAAATCAAGCGTTAATTCATTGGTTCGTAGTTACTGCTTACATACATGCGTCGGTTAAGGGACTGTGTACTTTGATGCCATGCCACGAGAAATTCCCGTATATGGCGTTTTCTGTCGGTGGCTCTGAATGAACATTTATTCAAATCAAATTTATTTCTCCAGAGATCTAAGGGACTAGGTGTCGTTTATTCGCACTGCCAATTAATGCTCTGTAGTCTCGTACCTTGTCTTCTCTCAAAATGTCCGACGTAATACATCTCAAAATTTCTGCATGATATTTCTACGTATGGATTTTATCGGTTTTGACAATTGCGCGAAGTGTTTTTTCCAGGTTTTTGTGCAACATAGATCCCGAATGTTCTCAGTTTAGTAACCGCTATTTCCGAGATGTGTACAAGGTAAGGTAACTCCCCATCTCGTTGAACTCTGCTGTGGTTATCTGGTTATCTGACGCCACTCCGTTTATAAAATGCTGATGAAATTCAAAATTTGATTTATGTGTGTCCCTTTTCATTTGATGCTTGTTTCCAGTTGGGATTCACAACATGTACATGGAAAAAGGTAGATATCTTTATCGTTGCTAATCTTTAGTCGTTCGTTTTTAATGTTGGTTAAACATTGTCTATCATTCAGCATGTTTGAAGTAAATTGAAAAATCTATATTTGGAAAATCTTCAGATTAAAATGTTGATTTTAGTATCATTTTCAATATGATTTTGTTTTAATTTCATTATCAGAATGTCCTTTCTCCAAAATCATCCGTCTCCCGGGGGAAATTTCCGAACATTCGGGAATGTGAAACAGGTCGAATGAGACAATTTTATTTTATTTTCCAATCATTAGGCGTGCACTCTCTGCCATTTTCTTTTTCAACAGTGTTGCCGACAGCCATTTTCTTGGCAGTATTCGTGATATGAATGTGAGCAAGTTTGTATGCTGTATTAGGGCATAAATGTAACAAATAATAAAGTATCTCTGGTATTTTCATTATCTCACTTGAAAATATACCGTTTTGCAATAAGGATGATTTTGTGACAATCAAATATTAAAGATTAAAATGTGTGGGCATCAATAAAAAAGCCAAAATGTCTGAAATATGCCGCGCTTCTAAACTGATAACATTGTTTGTCAGTAAGCAATTATAGAATTATTGTATTGAACATTATCATTAAATTACGAGGGTAAGACTCAATCAGTCACACTAGTTTAAAAAAATATTTGAAAGCGAAACTAGACAACGTTTATATGAATTTTATCATTTAGCTTGAGAGATTCATAGAAGTCCATTGATGCGTAAAGTAAGTGGGAAAACTTAATTTTTAGTCGAAATAGAACAATTATTATCACCATCAGCTCGAAATAAATCGTATCTGAAAAAATTGGTCTTTGTATTATTTATGTGCCTGTAACATTCGTTCAGGAACAAAGTGTGCAGACTAAAGTTAAATATAATTTTAGTTATAATTAAATGATGTTAACGCAATTTGGATTTTAAATCAAAAATTCAATAACTTTGAATGAAATCGAATAATTTTAATTACTATGTATCTGCCTACTTTCCGTCAACTTACGTTTGAACTGCTGTATAAAGCAAATAATAGAACAGTAGGTACAGTTTTGAAACCAAATTGTTTTGAGATAAAATGAAATCGTTATTCACAAATACATTACCTGCAGGCAATACAAAATAACGATTTTTTAGATTTCACCACTTTTACATCAACATCAGCTTTACTGAATTCTTCATAGATTAACTTCAACAGCATCATTAAATAAGTGAAATGAAACAAAATTTGGTTTTAGATTTATTGCAATTACATCTGGTAGATATTGTAGAACGTGTTTCGAAAACATCCACAACCGAATAACAAACAATTTATAAGACCTGAAAACATTTTCAGATATCGTTGGCTGATTTCGAGTAATTAAGTATGTCGATAGATAATTGCAGAGAAACACCGGTACGCTTGACTAGGTAAAAATGTCCAACTAGACTGTGAATTATATGTTGGATAAATGAAGGATTTCACGTCGACTTTTGGGTTACGTTAAATCATCACTGTTTGGTTCACGGCAATTCTATTCGGTATTTGCATCCGCAAAGATTTCACATGAAATAATTGTAAAGAAGATACATTTGAATAATGTTATGATTTGATTTAGGAAAATAATTTTTGCTTCACGTTGTTTTAAATTTACCTCTTCACCACATCTAACCTTTAAAATAAAGTTATGTTTTTCGGTAAATATAAATTTGGTGATCGTGAAGAATGATGATGTGAATATTCTAGTTTGAAATAATAACAATAAAATTAAATAAAAATATTTTGTATATTCTAAATACAGTGATTCCTCGTATATCGTGTTTGTAACGTTCCCCAAACATCCGCAATAACCAAAAACCCGCGAAATAGAAATTGAAGTAAACATATTTAATTAAGTATTCATACAATAATTTAAGGTTCTATAAACCCTCCCCCTGACTAACACAAAACACATACCTTTTATATTCCTTTAATACCCATCCAAAACCGTGTCTTGCTCACCTCTTTTGCCTCAAAGTCTAAATTTATTTACAAATTCTAACTTATTTTGTGCTTCTACAATATAGTAAAGTATTGCATGATACCTTTACATTTCTGTTACACCAGGGAATTTTACGGTATTTTGTTTGGAATTAAGGTCAATCGTGCTGGATTATGAGACAGGTGACCGATGGCAGGGCAGCAGGCATTCCATTGACCCCAGCGGGACCGCTAGAAGACCTGGACTATGCGGATGATGTTGCCCTCTTGGCGTGCAAGATCAGCGACATTCAGAGCAAGAGTGATCGACTATCCGAAATTGGCATGACGGTGGGTATAGAAATTAACACTAGCAAATCGGAGGTAATGCGAAAGAATGTTCCGGAGCAACCACCAGTGTTCGTGGACGGTCAACCGCTCAGTGAGGTTACAGATACAGTCTACCTTGGGAGAAAAGTGACTGTTAATGGTGACTCTAAAGATGAGGTCAGGGGAAGGATCGGGAAGGCGAACCAAGCATTCTACATGCTGAATCTCATTCGGAAATCCTCCGCTCTCAGCACTAACACGAAGATCAGACTCTTCAAGAGCAGCGTTTCGAGTGTGTTGCTGTATGCATCGGAATGCTGAAAGACGACAGCTGCCATTGAGAGCAGAATAAAGGTGTTTCAAACTAAGTGCTTGAGAAGGATTCTAGGGATTGTTTGGCCACAAACCATTTCGAATGATGAGCTCCTGCGAAAAACTGGTCTGGAGGTAGCATCTACCGTAGTCAAAAGACGACGGTGGAGATGGTTCGGTCATGTCTGCAGGATGGATCCCAGTTCGCATGCGAAGGTAGCCATTCACTGGCGTCCGCAAGGTAAACGATGAAGGGGACGGCCCAAAAAAACTTGACGCAAAACATTGGAACGCGAACTACATGCAAAAAGATTCACAGTGCAGACCGCAACGAAAGCAACGGCAGACCATAGCCACTGGCGTGAAGTTGTCTTCGCCTCATGTGCCACCCGGCACGGAGAGGACTGACCTGATCTGATCTGATCGTACTGGAAATCAAGTGTTCCGAGCATTTGTTTAACAAGTAAATGAAATACATTTTTGATACTCTTTAACATGCCTATATTTAATCTTAAGACGTTTGACGCACACTTCAAATGCTGTTATCACGTCTTGTATACTAAACAATACGGATGTTGATGCGCCGGTCAGTGAAAATCGAATGAAAACTTGACTATTAGTATTATAAAAATATTCTGCAGCCTAAATACCGTCAACTTTCATCAAAACGCTTGATGCCGCCGTGGACGAATGTGAAGCTGTTTTTGAGTTGTATAAGACTGGAAAGCTCAAATGTTCAAAATTAAATTTTAACGTTTATTCCTTAATCGTTATTTGTGTTCAAAGGTTTGCGTTGTTTAATGAATTTGATTGGCTTAATAGAGATTTTTCTTCTTCAACAGTCTTAGAAATGTGATATGTTATTAAATTTTATATTCGCCGATAGAGCGAAGATCCACAAATTATTTTACTTATTTATATTTCTGAAGACCATGCGATAGAATCAGGTCACAGAAGCTGCAGCAAGATATGGCTAAGATCAATGAATTCATCGGGATAGGGTAAATACCAATAATCGTGAACAAGAAAGCTCATTTGCAAGGTGTGTGACGAAAATCAGTGCAAGCGAGCTTTTTTGTACATAATGTTCACGTTTGCATTTGAATATATTTTCTGACCATTCCATTATAATCTGTTTGGTTATAAATACAATATTTTTACAACGAAGCACGTTAAAACTTACATAAACAAAACGGTTCCATGTTGCATGGAAATGTAGATTTAAATGCCGCGTCAAATTTACCGACAATTGTGAACGTCCTTTAATAGAAATCGTTTGACTATTGGCTTTCTTCGGTCGTCGTCTACCAGGATTTGAATGAAGAAACAATCCGATTAGGGAGGATCATTCTCTCTTGCAGCGCTCTGTACGACCGGAATCAGTTTAACGCCTTGCGGGGTGATATTTGTACGGTGCCGAGAGCTTCCCTCAGTTTACACAATGGTCCCAAAGTGAGCGGCCAAGAGCGACTTCTTCCCACCTCGCGGGCTCAATGCCAAGATCTTTCATATTACGTTTGCAAACGTCTTTGTAACGCAAGTGCGGTCTGCCCAATGGTCGACTTCGTGATTGCAACTCACCATAGACTAAATGTTTCACAATACGATCATTTCCCATTCTCTAGACGTGGGTAAACCACCGCAGTCGTAGCTCTTGCACTAGGTTGAACATACTCTGTAGACCAGATATGAAGGCACTTCAGTATTAGTCAATTTCTCGATCCACGATATGTTCAAGATACGACGGATGCTTCGTAGATGAAAAGCATTCAATTTCCGGCCGTGTCTTGTGTTGGTGGTCCATGTTTCACTGCCGTACAGTAAAGCATTTAGTACGTACGAGCTGTATAATATCATTTTTGTATTTACTGTAAACTTGCGGTTGCCCCAAACACGAGTGTTCAATGTGGCCAAACTTCTTATGTAATTGTTGCAGTACGCGTCACCATTATTCTTAAATATCCTGATGAGCTTCGTGTCTCTCAAGCCTGCGAAAATATACGTCTAATGTTGATTTGTTTCAACACCCCGTAATGACAAAACGTGGTTGAACTGAGGCTTCTCGGTTTTAATAAAAAATTTTCTCGCATCGATTGTTGTATTTCGGTTACTTTGGAAGAAGAAAATTCAAAATCATTATGATTTATTACTTGAAATATGTTAGTAGTCTGAAAACCGTCAAACATGTTTTACCTGTTATATGTGAGCCAAATTCCCGTATCTTGTTTCTCGTTTGATCGTTCGTGATTAAATAAACGTATGCTTTCAATCTAAGCCGAATGTTTCAGGACATCGCCAAATGTGTACCACACAATATTTGAGATATACATTTTGTCGAAAATGTAGCTAGTTTGCTTGCTATGGTTATTCTACTCGCTAGTATAAAATTTAACAAGCCTCACGTTTTGTTAGGAAAATGTCATGTTCATGATGTTGAAAAATGATTTTAATCAACACTAATAATAGAAAAGTGATAGGCAAAATTCAATTGCAACTCTGCTGGTGAAATTTGTTCGCTGCATGTGAAGTATTGATTGTGACATTATACACTGGAAAAATTAGACCAATTTGAAGCAAATTCGCACATAATTGTACAAATGCCCTAGCAATATTCCGCAGTGCCACCGTATTAAATAATGTTTGTCGCACTCTTTCTTTCATTTCTTCGATATCTCTCCCTTAAAACACATGAGATCTCTAATAGACAAATACTCAATTTTCTAACCGAAGAAAGCTTGCAGGAATAATAAATTTATACTACTTGACAGGATATAAAAATAAATAAAAATAAGGGTCCAAACATGGGAATTTCATAATACTATAAACACAGTGGATGTTTGGTTACAATGTACGGGAATACGAAACAAAATTATCGATTTAATTAGGGACGATAAATAATCTTTTCAATTGCATCTAATTTATTAGCTGCATGCAATACGATGCTCTTATATCGACTTACTTTGAAAACTTTGTTTGTCTCCATTGAATACATTAATCAGACCGCTGATATATTATCAGAATTTTATGTCGGAGATTGTCCTCTCAAATTCACGGTGCCAGTTTAGAAAATCAACGTTTACATTGATCGACCTTCTTTGGTTGAAGTGTTCATTACTCCTCGATGATAGCGGAGCAATTGCGAAATATGTAAAATAATCTCAGCGACAATAGGATATAACTCAAATGCTGCTCCAGACTTGCATTTGCAAATATCTTAACTTTATGTGACATGTTTATTTATTTTCTCAAAGCTAGAGTAGAACCAAACGACTCGAAACTGGAACAGATAACACCAATTTAAAAAGCTGATTGCTGTTCTGATGGTTGAATTTACAAGCGGTAACACAGCTATCTTTCAACGTTTTTGAGAAAATCATAATTTCAGAAATATTGCAATACGTAGGAACGAACTGACGTTTGTTATTTGCCCGAAATGTGTTGCGGAAATCATGCAATTGCAAGCAGAATAAAAAAATGTTTTGCTATGAGCGGTAAAAGCATTTGCAAATTAAGGTGTGCAATTTCTAAACTTGTGATTGAGCAGGTTAAACAGACTAGATGGAGGATTTAAAAGTAATACTTTTGATCAATAAAATTAGATAATCTCTAAATTATCGATATTAATGCTAGCCAACTCAGGTCGATGTCGACCATGGATGTATATCGCAATTGGAAGATTTTTCATGTACTACAGCTTTTCAAATCAACAAACAGTCCGATTTGTGAGGAACAATCTGTCCCACAGCACTTGCAGCTATAGGCGGAACTAGGTCGTTGGGCGTCAGTTGCACGCCTGGGGGATGATTTGCGTTCAGCAGAAAAGAGATGTATCTGCTCTTCCCAGCTTGTAGACGACGCTTTACACAATGCTTCAAATGTGAGCGGTGAAGAGCAAGTTCTTCTGAACCCTCAGGGTAAATGCCAATAGCTTTTATATCTCTTTTGGAAACGTATCTGTATCGCAAGTACAATCATACCTATTGTCTACTTCTTTATTGCAATTCTCCATAGAGTAGATCATTCCCAATACAACCATTTTACATTCTGTAAACGCGGGCAAGCCACCGCAGGCCACGGTAGGTTGAACATACTCTGTAGACCAGCTTTGAAGGCACTTCAGCATTTGTCACTGTGTTCATTCACGATATATTCAAGATACGAAGGATTCTTCGTAAAGCATTTATTGAGCAGGCACTTTATACCATCATTTTTGCGTACAGCCAACATGCGGTCAACGCAAATACGTGAGTTTAATCGGGACAAAATTACAGCTGCACTGCCGATCCGCTTATTAATCTTCATTTCTAGCGAGAGGTTATGGTTAAAATAAGATGTGTGAAAAAATGAACTGATTCAAGTTGACCGTTTCCATCTGTGATGATTAGAGGCGATATAATCCACTAACCCAGGACTTTGGTCTTGCTTATGATGATTGTTAGCCCAAATTCATTTCATGCGACGAAAAACAGTCCATTAGCTACAAAAGGTTCTCTTGGGTGTGAGCAATAATGGCTGCATCGTTGGCAAACAGCAGGTCAGGGATTACCGCATCCCGTGACTTGGTTTTTGCTCTCAACCGGTTCAGATTGACAAGTTTGCCATCGGTCCTCGTCCTATAATCGTGCTTCAGAATGAGAGCGAAAAATTACCGAAAACTGTGGTAGGAAGAAAAAACGATTGTTCGACACATTGGCAAATTTTAAAATCTTCAGAACGGAAACCGTTAACAAGAATTGACTCCTTCCTACAAGATTGGAAGAAAATAACCATTTTGAACAGTCTTAGGGTGCAGGATATCAGAACAAGCCTTTTGAAAAAATCCCTCACTGCAGATGTAGTCGAAAGCTTTCGTTAAAACGATAAAAAAGGCGCTGTTCTAAACATTTGTCTTGAAGTTTTTTCAGGGAGACAAAAATGTCAAGGGTTGATCTTCCTCCGAGGAAGCCACATTGAGATTCGGAGTAAATTCTAGTATCTAAAACTTGTAGCCGGATCTGTAAGACTTTTGCAAACAAATTGCCTACAAAATTCAGAGCTCAGATTTCTTTGACATTTTCGCCTCTATCATCCTTATTCTTAAATTGCATGATGATCATTGTGTCTCACATCTCTTGTGGTACTCACTCCTCCTACCAACAATGATGAAGCAAATGGTGAAGAGGCTATAATAATGCTGCTCTCGAGCATTTCATTAGCTCCGGTGGAATTTCGTCGTCACATGGGGGCCTTCCCTGTCACTAAGCGGTCGATTTCCTTATTGAGCTCATCGAGAGTAAGGGTAGTACACGCGGTAAAACCTTACTGCCCCTAGTGTGCATATGCCGTCTACCGATTCTGCACTGCCTATCACTGTGAACGCTGCGGAATAATAATTTTTCAACTTTAATCGTTTTACGTTTGGAACGCTGTTGTGTTTCAGTTTCTCATGAGATTTCGATGTAAAACCACGTTATACAAAGAGATGCCAACATATAAGCTACATTGTAAAGCAGATCCGATAAATCAAGTTTGAATCATGATTATTAATTAATTCATAATAATTCAAGGTTTTTAATGATCTAAAATACAACAAGCTCATTGATCATCATAAAGTGGTAAAAATTAAAACGCACATATATAAAACAAATGAACAATTATATTAAACAGTATATAGGTATTGAGGAAACGAATAATTCAATAAAATTTTGTATAATTTCGTGTTAAAGTCATACAAGCTAGTGGAATGAGCAACGGTAGTAGATAAGCTGTTAAAAGTAAAACAGACATGGATAGTATAAAATTACTTTTAACAGTTTAGGCGGGAATGGGTTACCACCAGCACATTTTCATATGTCCAATAATTTATCGTATTCCTCCGCGTGAATAGGCCTGTATCGGATGGTTTGGGATATGGAATATTTTGTAAAGTTATATAATTTTTTTCTATGATTTGTCGATGTGGAACGTCGAACAGATTTAGGTGAGCTATTTTTTCTTTTGGATGCTGATAACTAGTTGTGCTGATCGGTGAAAGGTTTGCTGCATAGGTTCTACATCTTTCTTGAGACACGAAGACCATGACTGCACAATTTATTCCAGGGCTAGTATCTAGTAAGTATTCATGGTCCTTGGTAATAACTTGGTGGAAAATTTCCCAAATACATGTTTGAGTAGATTGACGACGTGTTGACTTTGTAAATGCACTATTAGTTTGAATTGAAGTTTTGATCTGAAGCATATCCAGATTACTAAATCTTTTACTCCACTGCAATTATCAACTACAATTATCTACCCGTTTCCACACGTTTATGAACCTACGATTTTTGAATTCAAATGGCAGATTATTCTTCGACAACCAATTGCGAAGCGTATTTAGATCGTTTTGTAAAGGCAGGAAGTCTTTCGGGGTACGGATGTAACTCTATCAATTTATGTTTTAGGCAAATAACGAAATATTACATAGAACACGTTCCGGTGTTTCATTTACATATACCAGAAACCGGATCGGACAAATGCGATTATTTTGGAACACCGCTAATTGCTACACGGTTAACAATTAACTCGTTTCTACGAATTATTAGATAGTTATTTGGCCAATCCAAGCCTGTCATGCTTCTGCAGTAGTAGGCTATGCTTAACACGATAAAATGCTTTGAAGATATTCAAGTAGCAAGCATGAATTACTTGCCCTTTATCAAACGTTTGTGTCCAATTATCCAGTGTTATAAGTAAATTGGATAGCCAAGAATAATTCCGTCTAATTCCATGCTGTTTTGACATAAAATGATTTTATTCAAAATGTATCATTAGATTGTATACAATTGGTCACGCAAGTTATTTGAAAATCACAGATAACAAAAAAACGGGTAGGTATTCATATACAATAGAGCAATTTTCTTTTCAATAAATATTAGTCATTATTCCACCTGTCCAATCGACAAATATGGCGCCATTTGACTGGGTTTAATTAATCAAGTATGTAAGTGTTTTGTATAACATGTTTGCACATTGAGCGGAGCTTTTTCCGTCGGCCCCGGAAACTTTCTGTTTTCGAGTTTGAAAAAGGATGAAGGGCAACCGTGTTCGAAATGGTTTCATTGAGAATGTAAATTGCATGTTCTCTCGGGCTGAATACAGATGAATATAAAGTGGCTAATGCATCAGCAGTTTCAGATGCAGTTGTTGTTGGTCCAGCTGACGTTTTCGAAGACACAACTCCTGGTTCAAACCTATATTGATTGTTAACCAGAAGATACAGGATTTCCGGGTTGAACTTCATCATGCGTACTACCATTTCTTAGCAGCACAACTTGTTTTGGATGAAAAATGCGTTACTTTGTACCTCAGTACAGGAAATGTTCCCGGGACTATGATGAAGGTTTTTGCCGACGTTTGCACTGACCCGTTACAGACAGAACGATTAAGATACACATTTGATCAAGGCAGTTTTCATGTTGGAATTCAGCATCAAATACAAGGCATAATACTGCTAATTTCTATCTTGAGAGTGTTGTTGACACACAGAGTGACACATCCTGCTGTGGTTCCTAAATTGAGTCTACCGGTCCAGGGTGCATGCCACACCATAAAATATACATTCATTTGTATTGCAAACTCAATGCTTCAGTAGTCTTTTATTTAGCAAACTTCATTAGGTTTAAACTGTTGAACCGATTGCTCACTACGAAATATTTTCGAATTTTGAAGTAAAAATAGCCTGCTGAGACATTGAATCTGTCGAAGTTGACCTTGTGATAACCGTAGAGTCTGGCGAACAATAGCAAAATTACCGCAGCTTCTTGTTGTGGAACCAGCGGGAAGCCTACATTGTGTGGCGAACTGCATACAATATGCTTGTTTTGATTACGACACTCGAATTCACATCAGCGACAAATCGGCTTTGTCTGGCGAAATGAAGTTTCGTGTATGCAATTTGAAATACGTTAGGCTTTCGATGCAGTTGACAACGTGCAAATGACCATTTTTTGTAATTTGGTATATAATAAGAGTTTGTCGTGTATCTTCACTACTAACGAGCACAACAATATCTCTATCCACTCAACCAAGCTACATATTTTGTTATTGACTTTTAATTAGACAATTCCGATGACCAAACGCTTTATTTCGCGCGAACTTAAAGTCAAATGGAGAAACCAAATGGTTGACCGAATGATGTCAGTCCATTCTACCGCCGATTAATGCTGGTGATTATCATAATTTCATATACCCTAATCATATTGCTTATACCATAAAACCCTTGGTGTGAACACGACCAAATTTAGGCAGGCGGATTAATTGTATCGGATTCTGTACAAGACTCTCTGTGACTTGCCAATTTAATCATAACTCTTGAGAGCTTGACTCGCACCGTGGATAATGGATACGCTATACATGCTTGTTACATGGATATGCCGAAAGCCTTTGACCGTGTTAACCACAGCATACTACTACAGAAAATGGGGCAGCTCGGGGTGGGTGGCAGATTATTTGCCTGGATAAAGGATAACCTGACTGGTAGAGTCATCACGTCCAGATTTGATGGAGCACTATCTGGCCCAGTGGAAGTTACAAATTGCGAACCAAAAGGCTCAATATTGGGGCCAGTATTGTTTCTCGAAGATATACATGGAAACGTTAGCAGTAAAGTCATTATATTTGTTGACGACATCGAAGTTTGAACTGGCGTGCGCACAATAGAAGATTGCCGAATTCTACAAATTATATCGATGTACTTCTTACGTGGTCCTTACAAAATTGCCTTTTACTTAACATTCAAAAATGTTAAGTGTTAAAACGTCGGTAAATCCTTCGAATTCACATGTTTTTCGGGATCGCAGCAACTTTACTGGGTTACAGAAGAGATAGTCCTCGGTTTGTGGATTAGCAGTTATTTGAAGTCGTGATGGCTGTGTTCTGTGACTTGACTTACTTGACTTATTCCTGTGAACTCCTGTTGGAGCATAGGGCCGCAACAACGCCACGCCAGCGAACTCTGTCCTGGGCTGCTATCCTCAGCTGAGTCCATGTCATTCCGGCATCCTTCGCTTCACTCACGACTGATCTTCTCCACGACTGCTTGGGTCGTCCCACTTTCCTTTTACCTTGTGGATTCCAGTCTAGTGCTTGCCTAGTGACGTTATCAGCTGGTTTGCGGAGTGTGTGACCTATCCACCCCCATTTTCTTTTCTTGATGTCCTGATCAACGGGGTTCTGGTTGGTTCTACGCCATAGGTCTGTGTTTGAAATCTTCTCAGGCCACCTGATGTTAAGAATGTGGCGCAAGCACTTGTTGACAAATGTTTGTATCTTGTTGGTGATGTTGTGGGTAACCCGCCATGTTTCGGACCCGTAGAGGAGGACTGCTTTTACGTTGGTGTTAAAGATGCGGACTTTGCTGCGCTGGGACAAGGCCTTAGATTTCCAGATGGGGCGCAGGGTGTTGAACGCTACCCTTGCTTTGCTGATTCGCTCTTGACGTCGTCTTCTGTGCCACCATCAATGTTGACCACGCTTCCAAGGTAAACAAAGCGGTCAGTCTCCACCACGTCTTTCCCCTGTAGATGCAGTGGCTGCTGTAGTTGGTTGTTCAATCGCATCACCTCGGTTTTCTTTATGTTGATTTTCAGGCCCGTCTTCTCTGCCTCTTCTGCTAGGCGCGTTAGCTTAGACTGTGCATGCTGTTGCTTGTGAGACAGGAGGCCGATGTCATCCGCAAAGTCAAGGTCTTCGAGATGTTTGGTGGGGGTCCACTGGATGCCGGTGTTGCTGCCCTCTGTGGTTCTTCTCATAATCCAGTCTATGACGATCAAGAAAATTATCGGCGAGAGCATGCAACCTTGCCTCACTCCAGTCTCACTGGGAAGGGGTCTGTCAGCTTTCCGTTGTGGATGATCTGGCATGATGAGTCCTCATAGAGCTGTTGGATGATGTTTATCAGCTTTTGCGGGATTCCGTAGTGTTGCATTAGCTTCCATATTGTCTCCCTGTCGACGCTGTCAAACGCTTTTTCGAAGTCGACGAAGATCGCGTACAAAGGAGACTGCCATTCGATGGATTGCTCGATGATAATACGCAGAGTGGCGATATGATCTATGCATGACCTATCTTGCCTAAACCCCGCCTGTTCTGTTCTAAGTTTCTTGTCTAACGCCTCTTTCAATCTCTCCAAGATGATTCTGGTCAGTACTTTGGGGAGCTTTACCAAATGCCCGAGCTTCCAGTCAGCCGGAACTCTCTCCTGTTCCCATAACTTCACCAGGAAGGGGTGTAACATCTCCGCTGCCGCTGTCGCGTCTGCCTTTAGAGCTTCTGAGGGGATGCCGTCAGGGCCTGGTGCCTTACCATTCTTCAGGGACTTGATGGCATTGATGATTTCTGCAATTGTTGGGGGGTTGATGTTAATGCATAGGGATTCTTTTGCTGGTGGTATATCAGGAGATGTTTGCGGAGGTGGTCTGTTTAGAATTTCTTCAAAATGTTCCACCCATCTTTACCTTTGCCCCTCCTCGCTTGTCATGGTTCTTCCATTTTTGTCCTTGACTAGTTTGCTCGGTTTGGAACTCTTCCCTGGCAAGGCTCGGGTGATTTCATATACCCTCTTCATGTTATTCTGCTTTGCCGCTAGCTCTGCCTCCTCTGTTAGGTTGTGTATAAATTTCCTTTTGTCCTGTCTAGCACCCTTCTGTGTTCTGTGGTAGACCAAAATTCCTACCAAACCTTGGCTCATAATTTACACCTATATCCGGCCAGCAATGGAGTACACATTGTCCACACGGCTACAAAACGACATGGCCTTGCAGCAACGCGTATACCACCGAGCTAAAAAAACTGGTGATCGTTCTAAACAACAAGCCGTAAGAGGAGAGGATTGCGTCTCAAAACATATTCGACTTTTGGCACTGCCGTGTCAGGGGTGATTTGATCTTGCTGTTCGACATTCTGCATACAGTGAATCACCCACTTCAACGCTTGTTTCACCGGCAAGATGCACGTGGTACCAAATCTCATGGCTACAAGTTAACCATTCCACAATCTAAATCTAATTGTCGAAGGTGCTTCTTTACTGTCCTAGTATGTTTTATAAGAAACTCTCACTTACCTCATATCATTTGTGCATCAAGCCTGTACATATTAAGGTTGAATTTGACAAGTATATTTTTATCAAATCCTACCTCGCACCTGAATACACATGCTGAATTTCCATATGGATAAAACACTTGTTTTGTTTTTATGCATTCTTAATATTTCTAATCTATGGTTACTGTAAAGAATTTGCTTATCGGACCATTACAACTTTGAATAACTTTGAAGTACTTTGAAGTAAATGTTCACAGACTAAATATTGCATTTTTGCTCATATTCTGTTTTACAAGAGAAAAGAAAATTTGAAAAATGGGCATAAATATGAATGGCGCAGTTTGGTTCTTCACACACGAACACTGCCTCGGGTAGTAAAATACTGCAGCACGATTACAAACAGTGGCTCTACTTTGGCAACAACATCAGATCTCACCAGTCAGTCGTGATGGACACGTTTAGAATATCTCGGTCGCTAAACAATAAAAATGACGGGCCAAAACCTCTAAAATTACATTTATAATGAGTGGTATCATGGAGTCAGTTAAATTCAACTGGAAAGCATTTATAAGAATCTCCCGAAGGATATCAGAATGATTGAACCCAGACTTTCTGCACCGAAACCGCCTAATGATACCCGGCTTCTACAATCAGAGGAGACTCGGAATAAATCTCTCCGACCAATGTCACTTTCTTGAATGTTCGTAAATATTGACCAGCTTTCAGCTCCATCACTGTATAATTAACCCACAATCCGTTGCTTATATACAAATGCATAATGCCTTGTTAACAAACTAGCTGAAATAAACGATCTCTGTAATTAACACTCACTCGACTTCATAGCAATAACTGAGAAATGAGAGATGATATCCGAGTTGCAAAATGTACAAATATGTTGGAGAATCCGTTAATCAGCATGAAGCATGAAGCAACGGGCACAAATTTCGCATTCACGGAACAAGACTAAGTCCGAGGGTTCGAAATTGTATTAACCGCTAAACGTGTATTTTACATAAATTTATTCGAATAAAGCAAACAATCCATAAACCGAAAGCTTGCGTACGCAGTAGAAAGTCGCAGAAAGTTTAATCGCGTATATGAGGAGTTCATAAATAAATACATAAAAATTGTCTCATGGACATTTGGGGACTACATAAGTATTTATCAGAATAATGTATTGAGAATTGGAAAGTTGATAAGGTTTACACACCGAGGCTAGGATAAAGATGTCAGGATTATCAAAAGTTAAAACCTGTTTGTTATACAAAACACCAGTCGCTTCAAAAACAAGTTATTTTAACACCACGTTTTTCCAAATGGCAAGTCTGATCGATTCAAAAGCAGCAGAAACGTTTAATAGAAAAAATTCATAATTAAATGGAGAGAGAAACCAGGTTTCTTGAAACAGCAATGATGGTATGTTGTGAACCTTTCGAATTGAGCACTTGTGAAATTTCAGGATACTTAGACCTTAAGGTTCGAATATTAGACGAATAAACACAAGTTATGCGCATTACAGAAATATCCTGATAGTAATTGGATTGTTTCTGAATTCCAATAAATTATTGCCGTAATCCGACGCATTTGATGTAAGCTATAAATGTGCTTTATTTGCTATCATTCATTTTTTAAATTACTTCAAATTTTATTTGGTCGAATATAAGATTTTACAATAACCATAGCTTAAAAATGATGTTAATGCATAAAAATAACAAAGTTTTTATGTCAGTATTGAAAGTCTGCTTATGTACTGGTGTGCGAGGTTGGATTTGACCAACATATACTCGTCAAGCTTGACATTTTCAGGCTTCATACATAAATGATATGAAGTTATTAAGAGTTTCTTATAAAACAAATTTGGACAGCGAAGAAGAAATTTCGATAATTTGAGCTAGAGTGCGTAATGGTTAACATTTAGCCATCAGATCTGCCACCACGTGCTTCTTAGCGATGAAATAGTTGTTGAAGTGGATGAATCATTGTATGCAGAAAGTTGAATAGCAAGATAAAATCACCCCTGTCACGGCAGTACGAAAAGTAAGAGATGCAACGCTCTCCACCATTCGCCTGTTTTATAGACCGGTCACCAGTTTTGTGCTGCTAGTCTATAATTTTAAACCGTGGTGGAAAATACTTGAACAGCCTAATTCATTTTTTGCCGGATATAGGTGTTAATTATCCGTGGGAGTACCTGCTTTTTGAAACTACCGAAGATCCTTCTGAAGTTACGTAGTTCAGAATTGAACATGTTCAAGTTTGGTGCACAAATCATATGTGGGGCAGAGTGTTCCATATAAAAGACACTCGGACAGCAAATAAGAACCTTTATTATGTAAAAATATGGTGATTATCTTATTTTAGGGAATATTTTATTGAATGAATCTTTATGCTTCTCCAGTTTCTTGATTCCGTTGAAAACATTTTCCATTCCTAATATTGCAGCACTCAAGAATATGGTCAATACAAAGCTAGTGATCCAAATTCGACAAATGCCTATTTTACAGGAAATGCACCTCTGGTTTCAGTGCTTGGCTCTTTTGGCGAAAAAAGTTTACCATGTATAATTGTTTATTCACTTGGTTAAGTTTCACTCATTATATTACCTATTAACAAGGTTTTACGGTCAATTGTTGTTCAATTCCCATTTGCATGCGATTTGGTAGAAGCTTATCGTGCTTAGCCGAAATTTTCGAACTTCCATAATAACCATTTTTCATTTGTTTACAATTCACGATCTCTGATGGTTTTGTAAATGAACGGAACTGACCAGTGGTATGAAGATATTGAGGGAAGAATTTCACAAGATTAAATCAGTTGTGGTAAATCACTAGGTGCATTTTCAAATAAAATTTGAGCGCAAACGTTATCTTTACCTCAAAATATACTTTTTCACATACTTTACTTTTTCATATATACTTTTTGGATTGAAATAATAGTCACTTTAAAATCGCAAAAATCCTGACCTCAAATCGGTCGCCATTATCGACAGTTGATATGGTTACAACAGTTTAGCGTTAAACTATTGGAGACGTATATATATATATAAATATATAAAGGAATATAAAAATAATAATTGTCTAACGATTGATTGTTCGAAAATGATTACAACAACGTTTTTTCTTTTTGTTCTGAAATTTCACTTAATATGTGGAATAAGTAAGTTACTTAAATTTGACATAATTTCTCTAATATATGTTTCTATTAAATTCGGAAAGCAATTTGCGTCACGGTGTATTTTAAACAGAATTTGATTTCTGGCAATTAATGAAAGAAATGTCCTCAAATTTGTTATAGTACCTTTATATTCTCTTGCATATCTTTGGGTGCATAAAAATGTATTATTTCAATAAAAAAATCGTTTAAAATCTTAAACAAAACTGCAGAATAATTTGCTTACAAAACATATTTAGAAAGATTTGTGCCCTTAAATAAATCTTAAAGGTTAATAATGTACACAATTTGTTTTAAACGACAGTTTGCGTTGAAATTTCCTCATTATGTATAAAATTATAAATAAGTGATCAGGATGGAATATTTTTCAGCTTTTGCAAATACATTGTCTTTTAAAGAAATAATATGATACTGGCCAACAGTTGCGATATGTAAACACGTTTAATTCCAAAAAAATAGGAATTATATGAGTAGGAAAGGCTAGTAAGCAAACGCGAATTGTAGTCGGTCTTCATCGATCGAAGTCGACCATTGATGTTCATCCCTAGTTGCATGCTACGCACGATTTAGATTAAACTGTTCGATTTTGGAGTAAACATTTCAGAACTGATAAATATTACATAATCGCTCTGTGTTATTTGCACGTCGACGTGATATGCAGTTGGGAACCTAGAGCAGTATCTGTTGATTCACAGTATGAACAAGACGCCTTACACAATTCCTTCAAAGGTAACGGTCAGGATCAACGTCTTCCTGACTTGAAATTTAAATACCATAGCAAAAGGCGTTGTACCGCAAATCTGTTCTGAACGATTGTAGATGTCACCGTGAAGTATATCTTTTGAAATATGGATAGTTGCCATTTTATACGCATGAACAAACCAGAGTAGGCAGCTCTCTCCTAATAGGGTGCCCTAGCACTAAACATTTTATCACTCCCTTACTTAACAAATACATTTCCATTATTTTTTGATGAAAACCTTTCCAAATTTTACCCATATTTTATTAGTATAAATAAATCATGCCACGACGAAATGCAAGCCTACATTTGTGTTTCTTTATACAGTTGACTATTCGCAAATGAATTTGGCATTGAACGGAACCCAAAATGTGAAAGTTGAATTTCCAACAGCGCAAGAAATCGCAAACATAGTTCATGTCATATACTATCGGATGTTGATACCACAAGGATTAGAAATAACGATATATAAAAATTCAGTAAGCATTGTCTCAAAATATCTCTTCTAACCGATATATTTATTATTTGTATCGCTTTTCCGCTTTTCGAATTTGCTTTAAATTTAGTTCCACTAAAGCAAACTATATTCAATGTGATGTGAGACACTGATGTAAACTAAATATTCTTTGGACGCTCGTTAATATTCATTATTTGCAAACCAGAATGATGATTACGTGTGTCTAAATAATGTTAATTTCGATCAATTTGAAAATGATCAAATTTTGAGAATATGTGACAAAATATAACTTACAATTTTGTTCAAGTTTCGGGATCCGATTAAGAAGGAAAAACAAATGAAAAGCGAAATTATCACATTTTATACATAAATTATATAGACAAAATAGTTGAATTGGTTTTGAGGAAAATTTTTTTTTCAATCACTCACAACATTCTGCACTACATGCATCGAGAAATGTAGGAATTACTTCATAGGCACCTGAGTATACCAGATGGAATTCTTGGTCTGAATTTTACTATAAAACTATTGCTCAATTCGCACTTCTTTCATGGATCATTCTCAGGTTATTTATTTTCACAGGACACCATGTTTTTCCCGAAATGTTCAATATTACCGAAACATAGTTTGTTTATTTCGTTCTATCTTTTCAAGATTTAAATAGAGATACCTAATTAAAATGTGATTTTCATCGATCTTGATGCTCAATACTGCTAACATTATCCATAAGTTTTCAACGGATGTAAGCGTATAAAATAAGTAGACATTTTATTCTACTTTAAACGCCTAAGCGCGTGAACATATATTACTAACAAGCGCTTCAAATATTCGGTCTATTTTACGTAACTAAAATGGCAAAATCAGATATTTATTTTAGCTTATGATGGACCAATTGTTTTAGATTAATCTGGATTCGTTTGACAAGGTCAATCCTAAAAGAATTCGATTCAAATAATAGTCACGGAAAGCTATGTTAGATCTGATTCCATAATTTTTCCAAAATAAACAAACATGTATACATAAATATATCGATCGGGAGCACAATGAACGCAGTAGCTTGGCTCATAGATATTCCACTTCCGTACTTTCGAAATTATGTTTCGTTGTACGCAAGAAAATTTTTCGAAAATTAATGCTTAGAGCGTGAAACAAAAATCCGAGTACCAAGCAACGTTTAGTTAAAACTATATAAGTTCAACCCAGCAAAATCTGCACGTTTCTCTGTATTAGAGGAGTCACATTTAAATCAATCACAAAGTTTAAGGGTGATCTTCTATTTCTGCTTCCAAGATCACATTGCGAGACATTGTTCGGTGAAATTGGAATTGTTATTTCAAATCAATACAATTTCAACACTTTTATTTTACAAATTTTGCTATTTTCTTTACTGTCTACACTTAATTGAATGCTTCACAAATGTCACAAGGATTATGAGGTATCATGCTTGTTTGATCTTTCAATCCTGAAAATTAAAGAACGAAGTAAAATATTTTATTCCAAAACAAATAATTTCGTTAGACAGGCAACATGCTACTCATTATAATTTTAAAGTTTTAAATTCGGTTATTTTACCACTTGAAATATCTGAGTAGTGTATATTTAATTTCAGATTCAATATTCACAGATAGATATAATAAAAATTCAATAGATATTCAACATCGTAAAATATTGTATTAAAACAAAAATGGTTAAATGAAGGCGTTGAGTAATTTGAGGGTTTTTGTAGGTAAAAGGTCATTGATTTTCTCTGTAAGATAAAAAAAATATTCGTTAAAATAAATATCGCGTGTAGTTGCATTACCTGATGACGGCCAACATCCAGAAACCGGTCGTGTTGTTTAAGTGTAGAGATGTGAGCAAAACATTATTTTGCATTACTTAAGTTTTACGAATGGATCTTATGTTTCAATTACTGAGCATAAAAAAATCCAGTTGGTTTTGTACAAATCTTTAAGCTGGCTGATACTCTAATGTCCCGCGGTACCAAAAAAGCTGTCAATGTTATTTCATCTTCTTTTTCGACAGAGCTCTGGCGACCTGATCTTTTATGATGCTCATAATAATCGATTTTTCGGGACAGGATTCGATAATGATTTAAAGATGCAGTTCACCGCTGGTCGTGAATTATGTGTGGTTATCACGAGAAATGATGTAACGTTTCCGCTTTCCTTTACGCTACAAGCTGTACCACGTATGTATTCAAAATTGATATGATGACCCACATAATGAGATTTCTCGATATCATTTCTTTTGCGTTGCTGAATACACAGTAAAAATTTAATAACGGTTTAAATACTATAATAATTTTTGCTTGCCTTGTAAAAACCACCTTTAAAACAGCTTATGTGCATGCATTTCCATCACTTCATTTTTATTTCGATTCACGATCATAACTAAGTTGTAACGTAGCACAGATGTGCATTTACATATTTTGCTCAGAAGATGCAATGCTAAGAATATTTTTTCAGCATTTAAGGAATTCACAATTACCATTTTTCAGTGAAGTGATATGGGTTTTTTCAATTTTAGTGTACCATTATGCTATATAATACTCGCATCAACAACACAATTACACACAACAAATGGTATATGTCTTTTCCGCTCATCAGATGATAACACTGAGCTTAGATGTATCGAAATAGCAGTGAAGTAGTAACAGAATTGATAATTGCAAGAAGTGGTTTATAAGAGTTCAAGAGTGGAGATTTGAGGAACAACATAATATGGTCACTGGAAGCCTTTGGATCGTTTGTCAAGAAATCACTCTGTCATTCGTTATTTATGCACCATGGTTTGTTACACGATCTTAGTTTACCAGTACCGTATTTTTCGGACTATACGGCACACCTTATAATAAGACGCAGTATCAGTGAACGATATGTTTTCATATATAAGACGCACTGAAATATACGGCGCATAAAGCGAAACAAAAAATAGTCGGATAGGTCAGACTTTATTCAAATCATGAACAATAACTGCCAATATTACATAAAAAGTACACTAACTTTTTTAATCATTACTCTTCTACGAATCCATCAAATTCCTCGTAATAAAACATTTTGACAGATTTTTCAGCACAGTGTGAACATACACTATTTTATACATGAGGGGCACTGGAATATAAGGCTTACTTCCGATTTTTCTTACAAATTAGTGTTTTTATGTGCGCCTTATATTCCGAAAAATACTTGCAAATTTCTACATGTTTCACCACTTTTTCCCCCATTTGAAAGCTAATCTGCACTGCCTCAACATGCTGACTGTACACAGGCCAGAGTGGGTTGTGATGTCTAAGTACCAAAGCCTTTTATATAATGACATTTTTACAATTCTAAATATGTCAAGCTTTGGGTAAATTTTGAAAACTTTGATTTTTTCCGGATGGGTTCGTTAGAAACATTAATCCACGTTTATTGCGAACCATCTTGACAATTTTACTTTGATTATTCTTGAAGGTTTTCATTCCAATTAGTAAAATTGTTATCTAAGAACTCTTTTGATGTTAGCTGTATAACATCAGGTTTTTTACATTTAAATTTACTTCACATTTTTATTTTCTCATTTTAAATTACTCCGTGTTGATTTTCTTCCAGATAGCGGAGGATGTAAGTCTTTACATTGCTGAAAATGTGTTTGAGTGTGTTATACATTTCAGAAATAGTCATTTAAATTTTGTCGAGCAGTGATTTTGGAATTTAGCTTCGCACATTATGGACAGACGGGGCTTCCCTTCTCAGGCTATTTAGGCAAATGATAACATGCGTAAACTGGGTTTGGTTAACATGGCAACATAGGATAAAATCATCCTTGACCCTTTCAACTCAGTTGCAATCAATCGCAGACAAAGTTCTGTAAACAAATTTACCCCCTGATAATGTTTGAATTAATAGTGCAACAAATTTTTGATAGAAGGATTTCGGCGGAAATCTACACTAGACCTTTGGATCAGAAGGACTGATAAGGAATGGAAAAGTTGAAACTAGTAATAAGCAAATACACTGGAAAGGAAACTTGAGGAGTGCAATTTTATCAGTTGCATAGAGATAAAATGAATAATACGTAATTCAAGTATTAATTGATGAGATTTCTACAAGAACTTCGTTACGATAAGCTCCAAGACTAGTGAGGACAGGGTAATAGTGTCTCACACCTGCTTTGGTGATTTTTGAATTCGAAGACATTAGCATTTTCATGTTCATATTTTAATTAAAAAAGAAGTGCTCCGTAATGTAGCTTTGAATTTTAAACGAGTACGGGCTGAAGCTTGTGTGACAATACTTTTGAATATCACAAATACATACCTACATGTGTGTGATGTGGTTCAATGTTGGTGTTTGCAAATCTCTATTTACAAGATTTTTCAACATCAAAATCTTCACGAACGGTCTCACCGTTGAAACAATAGGATCAGGATCCTAATAATGTGATACATTTGATAAAAGTTATATGAGGTCATAATTTCGGAGCAACTATTGAATAAAATTAAAACGAAAGTATGGATAAACAACTTGCGTTACTGTCTCTATCTGATGAGTGCAAACAGCACGAAACCGGTAATCGAGTGTGTGTTGGAAATGCATTCAAATGAGCTTTTTGTTCATGGTCATTTTTGCAAACACAGTATACCTGAGTCTGGGATCATGTGATTAAAAAATTAGGCGTAACAAGCTCAACAAACAAAGGAATACAATCGCAACTATTTTCCATTCTTCCACTGTATCAAGCCCATGCGGATCCTGATTCTTCTTTCCCTACCTGTTGAGTGCTAACAGAACGAAACCGATCGTGGAGTGTAGGTTTGATGAAGATGCATGCCAATGAGTTTATTTTGAAAATATGAATATTTTGTAAACATTCAAGCCCTAAACTGCATTCACATAGCCTTAGGTGACATTGCAATTCAATTTTTGTTCACTCATGTTCAACTGTATCAACGGATGTGGATCCGAATTTCTGTCTTCGCAAGATGAATGTGAACTGTACTGACCTGGTCGTAGCGTGTGTATAATGTGAAAGCTTGCAGAATTGCATGTTTTGTTTGGCCCCATTGGTTGTACCCCATCGCCGTGTTTCATCAATAAATTAAGCCTGTTAGGAATGTCTTTCTTATATAAAAGTGATTGGGAAATTCAAATTTAGCCAAAAATTTCCGTTACTTTTCCATCTTGCACGTAACGGATCGCAGTGTTTGTAAAATGAAATAGTAAGCAAAAATACATTATCTGTTTCGCGGCATGCTTCAAAAATTTGTTTACGCTGATAGATCAATATATAAATTAAGAATCTGAAAATAAGCTTTTATGACAATTCTACATCTCGCTTGTCAGAAGCTATTTGTAGAATCATATGTGTTTCAAGAATTAAAAAACAACGCACAACCGTGTTATAATATTCTCATTGCTGTTTATCACAACTTGTTAAATCATACTTTGACTTAGCTGCAATAAACGTTGTTTTATTTTTGAACAGATTCTATCGACGCTGATACAAGTACAGGTCGGTTTCACCTATAGAAGAATTTCATAACGTTTTATTTTTTAAATCTAGAAATCTACAAGCGTCTGAAGACAATTGAATATTAATCAGGACTGGCTTATATACAGACACACGCTCCAGATACATGAAAATATTTGCTTTTATTTATTCTCTTCTTTTAGTACGATTTATTATTGATATGATTTACTTCACTGGACAGGATGTTTAACTATTCTAACTATCACTTGTAACCAATTCGCGCGGAGGTATCAGGAAGAAATAGGTTATGCGCACTTAGTGGTGGGATTCAAATCTATACCACCAGACGAACATCCAGCTTTTTGCTGTGCCACCGTAGCCAAGCAGATTACAAGTACGAAAACCAACAAGAAATTTGGTATTATCCAACTCGATGTATAAACACTCACCAAGCTATACCATGGACACATGGCTCAATGACCTTGTAAAAAGCTCATATGAATACATTTGCATGAAACACACCCACGACCGGTTTCATACTGTGTGTGTTATGGAAATGCATGCAAATGAGCTCTTTTGGTCATTGTCATTGGTTAAAATGCAGTCTAAACTAGTTTGGATATATGTGATAGAAAATGTTGGGCGTAGCAACTTCATTAAACAGTGGCATACAAGCGCAACTTGTTCGGTTTAACGACTTGTTTCCTAATCACGCCCTCAAGTAGAGATAAGAGTTAAAATAAATCCTAATTTTCTATCTGAAACCGTTTGTCGCGATGTATGATGCCATCCACCTGTTCATAATTTACCACGTCTACCACCGGAGCTCTTAACGCCAGGGAACTCCAGTTTGCAAACTGTATAATAGGCGAATAGAAAAGAACCTCACTGATTCTATATGATTTCATAGAACTCATCGTAATTTACATTACGTTTTTGCAACCTGCATTTCAATCAGAGTTGTTGGGTGAACTTATGCAAATTGTTCATCATCCACTTCATGCCGAGCTGGATTTATTTCACCGACCTTGTAGAATCGCAGATCGTACAATAGCCGATAATTTATTCAACATTTTTGTGTGATAAAAATATACGTTTGAAACTCTCTCTCTTGAAATTTTTTCATAGAAATTTCCAGTTATTGATTACTTTTGTCGCACGTTTCAGTTGTTCCAACAATGGCGTTTCAAAGTTGGATCGTGTTATAAGAGAGATTTCACCACATCCACTTTCCAGTTGAAATCACTAAGGCTGGGACACATGCGGTTAACAAGATAGATGGAGCTGAAATGTGCACAATATGGTACTCGGCACTGCAACGGATACAAATTGATTAAGGCCTGGATCAGGATGTGCATTCCTACCATACCATACAATAAGGCAAAATTCTACACAGTTTTAATTTTATTTAATATTTATAATCTATTTAACTTGTGCACAATGTTCACACTTTTAACAGTGCACGTGTGAACCACAGTGTCAGTTGATCTTGATCCATTTCACACTTGGCTGTGTAAATGGGCTTCCTTTGTCTACAAGACTTGACAGAAAGTGATTTCAATAGGCTGTTGAGTAAGACAATCAAGTAGAGGTGGTGAGTGGTACCCAAAAACTGCTCAAAGAGATTGCAAATCTCCACAAAATGATGCTCAACACCGATACGAATGTACATTTTTGTTATTCACCATATACCTGCTAGTTAATTAGATTTTTGTTTTTCGGCAAAAATAACTCAAACGTAGCTCATTTAGTTACGCATGGGTTTCACTGTGTCGACCGAAGTTGACCGTGTACACTGGTATTAGATTTACGTTGATACACACTAGTAGGAAAGTCAACAACTGATCCTGGTCATTCCCAGGAGACGAAACACAGCGTTTGCGTAATATAGGCTGTCTAGCTGTAAGGTCAAATCAGTGGTGGTGGGTTGACTGCTAATTAGCCATGTTCCCCGTCCTGACTATCACCGTTGGTCTGACGAAGCTTCTGTGTCAGAAGTGAAACGTTACCAAAAATCTGCCCTAACCGATTGCACTTACATTTTTTCGCATTATAAATACGGGATGGTTCACAAACATATTCCAAAAAATCCTCTAACTGATTGTTTTTGAAAGTTGTTTTCATGAATTACTTCCTTTGTATTATAGCCGATTGTGGACGGGTTGTGGCTGCGGAAAATCCAAGGTTCAATTTGTCTACCATTACTCAGCGTTGTATGAAATTCATTTACGTTCAACGACTCACGAATAGAAGTGCAAAAACTATCAGATACTCGTCTGAAAGGGTAAATTTAATTGACTTCTTCTACGACTCATTTTCTATTCATAAGCTGGATTATTCGGGATCAACATGCTGAACCGACTTGGTGACTACGTTCTGTTTATTGCATATTGTTTTGAAATATTTTATCGAAAATCAATTACGCAATTCATCTTATGATGACATTTTGAATTTCGTTCCATCATTGCAGATTAAAAGATATGGGCAGCCAGTTTACATATTTATCGATAATCCATGCGTTGATACCGCATGGACCACAATGGGAAAGGATAGATATTGTGCACCTTTTTACCCCACATCGGATCAGGTGACAATTCTATTATTATTAAATTCTTCGGATACATTTGAAACAAGCGATTACATTGAAGTAGCCGACAGTGAGTGTTTGGAAATATAACATTCACGCAATCTGATTTGTGCTATAAACGATTCGTTTTCTGCAATAAAATCCATTTTTCAGATGCAACCCACCCTTGCACTCAAACTACGCCACTAAATACCGTGGCTCAATCAAGTGAGTTCAATGTCGAAAATAAAATTTTTTGTCGAAAGCGTAATTTGATGGATGTCGATCACGGATGTACATCATTTGCGCATTGCGTTTTATGCTCCACAGCTTTTTGAATGACTAAAAGTCCGATTCGAGAGAAAACATTTCAGCCACAGCGTTCACAGCTAGACTTAGTACTCAAACAATCGGACGCAATTACGTCCTGACGAGTTGAACTTGTAGTACCAGCCGAGAGCAGTATCTCGTTTATATAGGTTTTATGGAGAACGCTTTGCTCGTTGGTTCCGAAGTGACTGGTCTAGAAAAAAATCTTTCAAACTCGTAGGGTCTAACGTGTTTGTACCCCTAGTGCGGTCTTCCCGAATGTAGAGTAAATGACTTCAAAAACCCCAAAGAGAAACGTTTTTGGAATACGAACGTTATTCGTTCTGTACACAGGACCCACCGAGAGTAAACGGTGCTGCCAGGGAGGGGTGAACATGTCGTGCAGACGTTGTAAGTTAATGAGATGTCGTAAATGCAGCGAAGTTAAAAAATGCTCATATTTCTAAATGTTATATCATCGAGCGTTGCGGAGAATTGTGCATTATCTTAATTATATATTGTCTTGTGGTATGTGAAGCTACATAATGTTGAAAATGTAGACATCACACTTAAAGATGCGTGAAATAAACGGAATGAATTCAATGGCGTTATTCGAATGATTTTTTAAACATAATTCAAATTATAATATCCACTATTTCTGCTAATAACATCATTTCGTTAATGATCACACCGGTACTCAAAAATGCTGATGTTTATGAATGTTGTTCAATGATTGTGTCATCATATCACTTAGGAATTATGTATAAAATAAAGGTAACATTTCATGTATCATAGAAAGAATTGTGGGGTTGCATGGATATTATTTTGTTCAACTTTGAAATAAAACATACCGAATTCGCACGAAAGACATATATTCTCTTAATTCGTCGATTCAATTAAGCGAAGTGTATCTCAAAAATTTGTGTCCTTGAGATTACAATTTTAACTATTTTAATAGCTAAAATAAACCGAAAAATAAAACTAACGGTATATATATGATTTAATTTTAGCCACAACTACCACAACAACAACGACTCAAGCTACAGTTCCAGTTCCAAGTGAGTTTTTATCAAGATTAAACATTTTGTTCCTGGGTGACTAAGATTATTTTTGGATACCATATGTTAAATGCAGAAATGAACAGTAAAACGAAAATACATTATCACCGGCACGTGAACACCATAACCGGTTTCTGCTTGTTTGGCTTCATCGAGTAGAAAACGTAATATCAGGTGCGGTGAGTTTGCAACAGCGGAAAAGTGGTACACACAGTTACACTTTGAAGTCATTGTTTTTTTGAGGTTGGTACAACTACCCATGAGGATGTCAGCAACGCCGTTGTTTTAGCATCGCCTTGCTTACCTAAGCAAGAATCACTTTGTGATTCTGTTTTTAACATCATAATTTGTTGTAAGAACCCTGATAAACAGTGGCTTAAAAGTCTAAATGTGTTTATCAAAGATGGATATTATTATTATTTAAGTACGATCCTTCCGAACACCACTGGTAACATCTGGTTGCTTAGATAATTGGCCAATCACACGTACTCTGATGTATCTGTTGATGAGGTAATCAAGAATCCATCCATATAATTTTTGAACAATACCCTGTTTCTGTAGCTTGTTCAAGATTAAATTGAGATCGACTATGTCGAGAGATTTAGAAAGGTCAAGATAGCAGGCATGAATACAGCAATTTGCATCTACAACACTCGGCGCTGTCACAGTGGAGTGAACAAGCCGTGTAGATATTTTAACATAATGATCAATCGCAAATGCAGCCAAAATAAAAATTCTCATAATTCTAAATGTTATGTTTTCGAACGTAGCGGAGAATTGTGCGATACTTTGTATTATCTAATGGATTGTAATATGTGAAACTACATAATCTTGAAAACATGGATATCACACTTTGAAATGCGTGAAACAATCGATTGAATTCTATTGATTTTCTAACAAAATTCACATTATAATAATCAATATTTCTGCTACTGACGTCAATTCGCCAATAATTACACCAGAGCCCAAAATGATGATGTTTAGAGATTTGTACAATAATTAAGTCATCGTATCACTTAGGATTGTGTATTGAATACATTTACCATTTCCTGTATCATTGTTAGTATTGCGGGGTTGCATGGATACTATTTTGTTCAACTTTAAAATAAAACATACCGAATTCGCACGGAAGACATATATTCTCTTAATTCGTCGATTCAATTAAGCGAAGTTTATCTCAAAAATTTGTGTCCTTGAGATTACAATTTCAACTATTATAATAGCTAAAAATAAACCGAAAAATAAAACTGACGGTATATATATGAATAAATTTTAGCCACAACTACCACAACAACGACGACTCAAGCTACAGTTCCAGTTCCAAGTGAGTTTTTATCAAGATTGAACATCTTGTTCCTGGGTCACTAAGATTATTTTTGGATACCATATGTTAAATGCAGAAATGAACAGTAAAACGAAAATACATTATCACCGGCACTTGAACACCAAAACCGGTTTCTGCTTGTTTGGCTTCATCAAGTAGAAAAAGTAATATCAGGTGGTGTGAGTTTGTAGCAGCGGAAAAGTGGTACACAGAGTAACACTTTGAAGACATTGTTTAATAAGGTTTGTACAACGAACCATCGTGGTTCGCTGTGAGATCCCTGAAAACAGAGGCTTAAAAGTCTAAATGTGAAGGTAAGATTTCCTGTATCATTGATAGAATTGTGGGGTTGCATGATACTATTTTGTTCAACTTTAAAATAAAACATACCGAATTCGCACTGAAGACATATATTCTCTATATTCGTCGATTCCATTAAGCGAAGATTATCTTTAAAATTTGTCTTCGAGTTTAGAATTTTAATTATAATAATAACTAAAAATAAACCGACAAATAAAACCGACGGTATATAAAAGATTTCATATCCCTTTGGCGAGTGTGACTGCCTAATGTTGGAATTCCTGATTGCAACTTACCATAAAGTAGATATTTCGGAATACGACAATTATCCATTCTGTAGATATGACCAAGCCACTTCAGCATTAATCACTCTGTCTACCCACGATATGTTCAAGATACGACGGATGCTTTTTCGATGAAAAGCATTCAGCTCTGTGTGTATCTTGCGTTGGTGTTCCAGGTTTCCATGCCGTACAGAGAAGCTTCTAGATAATAGCATTTTTAACGCTTTATATTGCTGCGCAGTTATAAGTTAGACATTTTCTCAAAAAAACGATGGAATTTTCTACTCACATCAAATCTATTTTTCATTTATAACTTAACCGAAATTGTTCAGTAATCAATCATATCAGACATTATGATATTCTGCTAATTAAACATAAAATGTTTATCAAAATTTAAAATCAATTTTCAGAAGGGACAACACCTACGACAAAGAAGGAGTCTGCAGCATTTTCTGGTACGTTGTCAATTTCGTCAGTTTGTTGATATCTACACAATACTATGTCCTTATAAATGAGTTATAGTTTTACTCGAGCAATGCACAATCGGGTGTAAGCATTTAAAACAAAATGACGAATGTAGCACTTTAAATTGTACTAACGTAAGTAACACGCGGTATAAACAGTCCAGTTTTACTTACTACTTAAACAGTAACGTAATGAAATATAGTTGAAGTGGAGATGCAGCGATCTGTTGTTGAAATAACTACCAGAAAGCGTAAACAATGGAAATAAATAAAAGTATACGGATACATCTTTCATTTAAAATTCGCTCAATTAAACGCATTGCGTCACCTGCAGTGCTGACATCTATAATTGATCTCGAACAACCGTCGCATGTTGCGTACTGGATGTGCTATCTCGAATTACCAGCGGAGAATGGTATCAGGTTTCCCCGTTCTTGCGGAAAAAGCTCTACACATTGCCTTCAAATTGAGCGGTCGAGAACGATTCTTCACAAGGCATAGAGTCAAGAACTTTCATATGTATTTTGCGAACGTCTTTCTACCTCAAGTGTTGTTTGCTTATTCGCTCGCCATAGAGTAGAGTACTAGGGTGAACATGCTCCGTAGACCAGGTTTAGGACGCACTTCGGCTTTTATTACATTGTCCATCCACGCTACGTCAAAGATCGCGAAAATGTGTCTTGATTTGCTAATTGAGTGATAAAAATGGGTTGTTGAAAACTATCAGATCACAAGTAAGCGAAACGCAACATCTCACGTGAGAAAATGGAAAAAATTTGACGGTTAGAAGTAATTAAACGTTTTGAGATTTGAGATGAGGTAAACGAAAAAAACAATATTCCGGGTACTCGGTTGTCTTATGCACATTATTATACACACTTCATTTATTGAATATACTTTGGAAAACTCGGTTGACCACATTTATGAATGTAAATTTATTAGCAATGTAAGCTGCGCAGAATTCCTTAATATATATTCCTATTTTGAATTATAAAAACACTTTACTGTTCTATTTTGCAGCCAAGCCTATCGATGAAATGAGTTTGCTTTTCATATCTCTTATTCTACGGAAACTGTTGCAGTAAAGGATGCTTTGAGGAATATCAAACAATCTAATACCATTACCACTTCGTGAATATTGACAATTTATCTTTATTTCGTTGTCATACGAATTAATAATGGTTGATTACGCCTCGTGCACTCAATTTTCAAATTATTGACTTATAACATTAATACTTCGTGAATATTGACCATTTATCGTTATTTCGTGGTCATACAAATTACGTGTTGTAGCGTACGCCTCGTCCACTCAATTTTTAAATTATTGACTTATACCATTAATACTTCGTGAATATTGACAATTTATCTTTATTTCATTGTCATTCAAATTACTATTTTTATTGTACGCCTCGTGCACTCAATTTTCAATTATTGACTTATAACATTAATACTTCGTGAATATTGACCATTTATCGTTATTTCGTGGTCATACAAATTACGTGTTGTAGCGTACGCCTCGTCCACTCAATTTTTAAATTATTGACTTATACCATTAATACTTCGTGAATATTGACAATTTATCTTTATTTCATTGTCATTCAAATTACTATTTTTATTGTACGCCTCGTGCACTCAATTTTCACATTATTGTCTAATTAATCTTCGATGAATCCTTAAAAATCGTATCACAATTGACTGTTTTGATTGCAACCAGTTGTATACCGAAAGAATTAGTTTTCAAAAATGAATATCTTGCTGTTATATTTTGATTTTTGCGGTGAGATTAATGCAGTAAACTGGTATTTAATTATCCGAAGTAAGGTTACGGGTGAGGAACGGCACACGCAACATACGACAGGTAATATTATTCATTTTTCGCGATACAGTCCTGTTGTGAGGTTTCATTACTTCCAGACACCTAGTTTTTTTTCTGTGGTAGTGAAAACGAGATGACGAGTGTGATGCATCGATTTGTGGGGGTGCAGCAACTCATTCATAAGGGACCAACGCCATGAAGTGCACAATTTCCTTCAATAATTGACCTAATACTTTTCCTTATTTGAATAACCTCAGCAAACATTATGAAATTACAATAACACATAATCAGTTGACAATATACAGAAGAATGTCTGGAACTAATCGAGGAGACTTTACAATGAAACGTGATTGAAATGAAACTAATGGCCCAAACATTTATTAACATGATACAAATGCAAAATTTGTTATAAGCTCAATACGGATGTCATTGGCGGCATTGACATAGCAGCTAAAAAAATCCTTCTATCATTACGTTTCGCATCAAGATGGTCTCGCACATTATTAACAGTGTTGTGCAAGTCATCATTACAACGGTGTGTGTGCAATGATCTTCGCTAGCCACAAAACAACAATTTACCCATTTAAACCCAAATAACAAATATTTGAATTAATAATACAACATCAGTAGTACTCCTAAAGGCTAAGTATTCTGATCTATACATTTTATTGTAACAAATTCGGATTAGCAAGTCGGCATCACACAATTGTTTCTCTATGCTCATAACATAGAATTCAGACAGTAATAATTTTAACACAAAACTACATGATTATTAGGTATATATAGTAAAATTTTATATTCTTCCAAGAATTAATATGGACAGTCACATACTGCATGGTTCGTCCTGTAATCATCGGGCTTAAAAGCAGAAACTTCAGCCGATTCTGAGGAAATGATTGCTTCGGGTAATACGTTAAAAGTGGACCAAATTCAAACTAAGAAATAATAACGACGAACATCCGATCGAGAAAGTGTGGCGCTTAAAGCATTTGAATGATATCGTGTTCTAGTCAGTTACTGGAGTTCATTAATTGTCTGGATGATGATTTTCATTCTGCATAATTCTAAATTTCACTATAAGGTTACACCATAGCCGATGTATGGTTGGATGATGCAGTTCAACTTTCGACATTCGTTGATCGAAAAGCTAATTTTCGTATCAGCGACCAATATGGTCGCACGATGATAAATCCTGTCAAATAATTCATCATCTTACTTCGGCAATGGTGTCCAGACATCGATCGAATTCTCCTTAACAAGACGCACCCAGACTTCGGGCGAGAAACTGTCGATGTTCCTTTCTTGCGTACGCAAAATACGACAGGTTATATTGTTCATTTTTTAGCGATACAGTCAGTTTGTGACGTTACTTGACTCTCAGACACCTAGATCCATCCTCTGGTAGTACAGACGAGATCACGTGTGTGATACAGAGATTTGCAAAGATGCAGCATCATGCAATTCACAGAAGTGATGGCAACTCATTTATCAAGGACCGACGCTATAAAGTGCACAATCTCCGTCTTTAATTGAAATATCACGTTTCCGTTTTTGAATATAATTAGTAATCAGTATGAAAATACTATAACACATAAATATAATCAGTTGAAAATAGACAGAAGATTGTCTCGAAATGATCGTAATGAAGAAACGAATTTGAAAAGAAACTGATAACACTAAAATTTACCATATTGATACAATTGTCAAATTTGTTACAAGTTCAATAAAGCTATCATTGACTACGTTGACATTGTAGCTAACGAAATCCTTTCCTTGTTACGGTTCACATCAAGATGGTTTCGCACATTATTAACCGTGGTGTGCAGGTCGGCCTCACAGCGGTTTATGTGCAATGAATTTCGATGGCCACAAAACAATAATATACCCGTTAGCACCAAATAACGATAAATCCTACGGCCAGAATTATACCTTCATCACACATAACAAATTGACATGCATGTTCCCACATGGACTACAGCGAAAATTATCCAGTGTGTCAAAGTATCGTGTGAACACAAGCCCGAACAACATTGCCATCGATGTTATGATGGAGCATACGGCATGTATATGCATTTACGTACAGGTGTGAAAACTAGCTATGAAACTGCAATTCATTTGAATATTTTTGCAACGATCGTGTAGTCGACAATACCGCTCCTTTCATCTAGATAGTACGCCTGAATTCGCTAACAAGCTGGAACAATGAAATAATGGTTATCTTATAAGTAACTACTACGTTCACGAGTGTGGATGCGACAAATTTGTTACGAAACACTAGATGCTGACTGGAATCCGATGCTGATTAATCAGATCACACAAATTTAGGCGTCAAGCAAATTGACAATGGCCAGTCTTTTTGATGGACCATGAACCACGTTTTATTTATTCGGAAATTATATACATAAAAAGAAGTGCTTGCACAAATATCTTCACTACTTGTATATAGGCGAGAGTAGAACTTACAAAACAAGGCCCTTTGAAATCAAGGGAATAATCCAAAGTTTTGTTAGCGCTACGACGACGATACATTTGGTGAAAAGCGAGATTTCATCGGTGAATTCTTTTGATCATTTATTCTACGAAATGTTGAACAGAAGTTCTTTATTAAACCGCATATGAAGTTGGACTCGCTTACGATGCGCAATCACACCGTCCATACTTAATCTTGTTCAAAAGAACGATTAAATGTCATCGATGATATACACTAGGAAGCACCACTTGGAATGACCGATCGTGTAGTCATTGTTTGAGACTATATATTCGAAGCGAAAAAAGGTAGTTACGATCAGAAAATGTGAGGAAAAATAGATACGATTTCATTATCAATGGTGATTCAAAAACGGACTGATTAACAAATGTGTAACAATGCTGGTCATCGAAACTGCTGTTGTTGACTTTGAAAATCTGAAAACAAAAATTACAATTCGAGATAAGAATTCGAAGACGGAAATGTATGCATGTGAAATACTGTGCTGCATGCAAAATCTAAATCCTGGAAACCCTATCGTTTGCTTAGGAACAATGTCCTATAGCTCTCAAAATGTTTAGAGAAAAGTATCATATCAATCTGATGTATAAAATGGATCAAAACTCAAACAGTAAGACCACGGTTAAGCCAGGCGTTTCAGCATTACTTGCCATATACGGAAATATATCTAAGGCTCTCTAAGCCGCTAATTAACACGCCTAATTCTGCTCTAGATTGTTCTACCAAAACGAGCGCTTATGATATGTTATGCCCGCATTCAGATCACAAATTACCACATAAAAATTTATCGCCATGAAGACTAAGAGTTACTTGATGAAGCTACTGGTGTAAATACAACATTTCGTAGTGTTGTCAATGTATCATCATTGAATTGCATCAACATTCATATTGACTGGAAAAGTTAAGTAATCACACAGATATACAAAGTTGGTGACGATCTGGTGTGTCTAACTACAGATCAGTTGTCTCTCAACTTCTAAAACCATTTGTTGCTGATGAACTTATCAAACATTAGGAACAAAATAAGATTATTTCCATAGCACAGCGCCATTTTGGTCATAAAATTCTAATAGATCCACCCGATCCATGGTATTGTATACGCTATACATGCTTCTTACCTGGATATGCATCAAGCCTTTGACCATGTTAACCACAGCATACTACTACATAAATTTTTCCAGCTCAAGATGTGTGACAGATTATTTGCCTGGATATATGTTTACCTGGCAAGAAGAGTAATCAGGGTGTGAGTTGATGGAACAAAATTCAGCCCAGTAGAAGTTACAAATGGCGTACCTCGAGACTTAGTCTTGGGGCCAATATTCTTTATTATGTACGCGGAAGGTATGCATGTAAACGTACCCAGTAAACACATTTTATTTGCCCATGACATCTAAGTTTGAACTAGCGTGCGCACAATTGAAGATTGTCAAATTCTACAAATGATATTGATGCACTTCATACGTTGTCCTTACGAAACTCTTTATCATTCAACATTTGAAATAGGTAGCGTTAGAAGTCAGCATATCATTTGAATTCACATAATTGTTGTGATCTCATCCACTTTTATGGCTTATAGAATAGATAGCCCTGGTGGTGTGGATTATCAGTAATTAGACGTTTTCATGACGGTGTCCGGTGTTAGACGAAAATTCCGGCCAAACCATGGCACTGCTCAGAGGAATGTTCAGGATTTTCACAAATCAGGTACTCCCAACTAAATAACACCAATATCCGGCCAAAAATGGAGTACGCTGTTCAAGCATTGTCCTCATGGTTACAAAAGGACATGGCCTTGCAGCAACGCGTATACCACCTCGCTGCAAAAGTGCGGAGCGGTCAGGCCATAAGAGTAGAGGATTGGATCTCTGAACCTATTTGACTTTTCGTACTGCCGTGTCTGCAGTGATTTGATCTTGCTGTTTAGCATTCTGTACAGAGTGAGTCGCCCACTTGAACACCTGCTCCATCGGCACGAAGCACGTGGTAGCTGATCTCATAGCTACAAGTTAAATATTCCACACTCTAAATCAAATTGTGTAAATTTCGTTTCGCTGTCCGACATTGTTTCATGAAAAACTCTCACCCCCCACATATCATTAGTGCATCCAGCCTGAACACATCAAGGTTGAACTTGCCAAGTATATGGTGACCAAATCCAACCTCGCACCTCACAACATAAGCTGACTTTCCATATTGAAAAAAAACAGCGTTTTATTTTCATTCATTCGCGATATTTCTAATCTATGGTTATTGTAAAGTATTTGCATTTGAGACCAATAAAACTATAAATTACTTTGAATTACTTCGAATTATGGTAATTTTCACGGTATATATGATGGTATCAAAAGAGACATTTTTCGTAAAAAAACTTATAAAAGCTACCAATATGTCACTGTCTGGTAGCCAGATCGTCGACAAAACTCAACAGATGGAAAGATGGGTAAAGCACTTCTCCTTTCTCTACTCTAGGGACAGCACCGTTTCATCGCATGCACTACAAAATGTTGAGCGTTTACCAACTCATGAACGCCTAAATAATCCATGTACTCACGTTGAACTCATCAGAGTAATCAACAGCTTAGCAGATGGCAAGATCTCTGGTGACGACGAAATTCTGCCTGAGGTTATCAAATACTGTAGAACAGCTTTAAAACAGACACTTCATAGATGGTTTCTCATAGCTGACAGGTACAATGTTTCCCATAAGGGATGCAAGTCACCAATGATGAGGCTAATCGAGGCGACTGCAAACATTACAGTGGAAATTATCTTCTAAATCTTGGGGGGTTATTGTTTGCTGAAGTCTTACAGATCCGGCTACACGTTGTAGCTGATATACATTATTCTGAATCTCAGCGTGGCTTCCGTACGGGAAGATAAATTGTAGTTATGATGTTTACCCCGATAAAACATCAAGAATATTATGGTTCTTCTGTGCAGAATGAAAAATTGTTGTGCTCCAAAAGATCAGATCAATGTTGAGTTAAAGTCAGGATTCAGCCTAAAAAGCTATTGAGGTTAACCATACAAGTTGGCACAAACTTGCTGTTAAAGTCTCACTTTGAAGGCACTGTTTGAAAAGTCGTGTACACGATGGTGGAAAGCAGATAAAGCTCTTGGCTGCTGATCGTAGATCACGCCGTCAGCGTGAAACTGTTACCGATTGAGTGAATAGAAAAAGAAGATGATGAAAATAAAGCTGCATGAGAGATCATTTTTACCGAATAAAACAATTTGTAATTTGGACAGTTGGGAATAATGAACTAGACATCAGGTTGTGAGCTGAGTCCATATTTGAGCTCAACCATGGCGCCATCGACAAAGCTATTGGAACTTAAACGATCTTAGGTGGACGTTCTTGGGAATAACTTACTTTGTTGATGTGTTTCAGGGAATATTCTGTTATTGTTTTCAAGTTAAAATCAAATTTAGACTTCAAAATGAACTGATAAGTGAAACCTGTTAGATCATAGCACGAAACGTTTTTTATCATTATTGGCGCAAAACATTAATGTATACTTATACATTTTGGCCCCAAAGTTCAAGCGAACTAATAATTTTCCAACGTTCAACGTTCCAACGTTCTGCGCCAAGTTTCCTTGGGCCGTCCCCTTTTTCGTTTACCTTGCAGATGCCAGTGCATGGCTACCTTCGTATGAGAACTGGGATCCATCCTGCAGACATGACCGAACCACGGATCTGTTGTAATCGTTTCCGTAGCAATGTAGGTTTTACGGGATAGGTTTGCTAGCCCTAAGCCCAACCCTCCTTCTTTCTCAGACGGGCTTGGGACAGTCCTTGGCGGAGTTGAATTAATAATTTTAGACATGAGTAAATCTCGACCGTTTTCCATCTACGATGAATCCGTCGTATCTCAAACATATCGTGGATGGACAAAGTGACTAACGCTGGAGTGCTTTCAAATGCTGGTCTATAGAACATTTCCACCCTAATACGACAGCGCTGTCCGCGGTGGCTTGTCTACGTCTACAGGTAGGAAAATGGTCGCATTTTGGTAGATGTTCTCTATTGTGCGTTGCAATCAGGAAGTCGACCATTGGACAGACTGCACTTGTGGTTCAAATACTTTTTTAAGAGAGATATGAAATCTCATGACATTAACATCCGCTCTCATCGGAGGCATTGTGTAAAGCGTCGTCTACAAGATAGGTGGAAGCACATGCAGCTCATGGCTGCTGAACGCAGATTACGCCGCAGGCATCCAAATCACGCCCATCGACCGAGGCCTGTCTATCTTTTCAAGCGCTGCGGTACAGATTGGTCTTCCCGAAACAGACTGTTTAGTCATTTTAAATGCTGTGGTTCGTTACACATAATGCGATTGTGATGTAAATCCATTGTCTACATCGACCGATGGAGGCCAGGTTTTGACATTTGCTTAACAGAGCTCTCAAAACGATACGAAACGCCATTTATTCACAGACCATATACAACAAAAAACGCAAAATGAGAAGGACATTCCTATTTGCATGCATTTCCAACATACAGCAATTAAATGACCGGTTGTTGGCTCTCATCACTTAGTGATGGTTCGATCATGATCCGTAACGATTAAAACAGTGGAGGAATGAAAAACAAGTTACGCTTGTAAGCCACGGTTGTATGATGTTGGTCCAACCAACTTGTTCAATCACAGGTACACAATTACATTAAATTAGGCTAAACCCACGATTATGTATGACAATCCGTATTAACATGTGTTTGCACCACACACCCCACGACCGGTTTGGCGCTGTTAGTTTCAAACATATAGGGACTGTATAACCAATATCCACATGCTTGAAACACTGGAATATTTTCTAACATGTTGTAAATCACTGTGACAATTCCCTGGCGTGTCCATCCACAGGATATGAAGCACAGCAAATTATATCTCACTGTATATGGTTTACAAATTTGAAGGCACTAACCAGTTTAATCGTTTCCAGATGCCTAGGCCTCGTTTGTACCAAACATAGTTGACTCTTTGCAACGAACAACGCTGGTCAAAGCAATTCACCGAATAAAAATTAAAGTTTTGTATAACGATAGTTATATATTGGGAAAACTATTTTCGTGAGGGTACGATCACTTTTAAATGGAAAATTAAGCACCTGTATTCCTTTTGAATATATGCACACGAGTTTGTCTTCAAAAAGAAAAAGTCGATTGGGTTTGTCTGACACATTGGGAATGTTAAAATAGCTAATGTCTAAAATGAGTAAATGTGTTCAGATCAAACAGAAAAGAGCTAAATAGTCAGTGTTTGCAGTACTTCTTCTACATAGGTAGATTGATATCCATCAGTGCAATAGGTTTCATGTAAAGACAGATATTGAAAGCAAACCAATTCGAACTGCTGCAACAAATTGCAATTGATGTGGTTATAATATTTTACCATGATTCAAGATTCGAAATTTATAGTTGAAAAAGCAATTAACTTTACAATAACTATAAAGTCGAGCTATAGGTACAAATGTATGTGTATGTAAAAATAAAATCGAAATGGGATGATGATCATTTAATAATGGTAGAGGAGGCAAAATTTGGATTACGTCTCATATAATGGTCAATCACATGTCGGAATAAATTTCGGACAGATTCAAGTTGGGCATCTTAAACTTGCGATTAAACTAATGTACATCGCCGTTACGAAGAACAATTAGAAATATAAAGATGAAAAAATGATCAGTGGCATACGAGCGCTAATTCTTTACAATTCTTCCATTGTTTCAAGAACCTGCGGATCCTCATCATACTGTCCCTACCTGATGAGTTCAAACAGCACGAAACCGGTAGTGAAGCGTGTGTGCGTGTGTGATGAGCATCTTTCCGCTGAAAATATGTTTTAATCATTAAGTGAAAATGCGATGGAAATATCGATTGAAATCAGGTAGGAGTTGTTAAAAACGTCAACTATATTAGGGGAGCGAGACTAAAACATTTTTGTCCGTATATCAATAAACAAACGACGAGAAAACATTGAAATTACACTTACGGAAAAAATATTCACATTTGCAAGCATTCCCGTAAAACATCCCCAGCGGGTTTCGCGCGTTTCACAAAAATCAGGTAGGGATATTTCGTTGGAATCTGCGGGCTTTAAAACAACGGATAAATGGTGAACATGACACAACCACAGGTCACACGTGGCCAAACACACATGTAGATTCGGTTAACCCCACAGGCTTGAACACAAAATCCGCGTTCGAATGCATTTCTATCACACAAACAACACCACCACTTTTATTGTAAAATTGGTCAAATTAATGACAATGTTTATAATGAGTTTATTAGGATGGAATTATGTCAAATTTAATGCATGCAACATACCTTAAGCACGCCAATTGTGTTTATTCTGATAAAGTTTATTCAGTCAAATCACTCAGTAACAGTAAGTATGTACAATACGCGAGATCGAATCACTGAGAAATTTGAAAAATACCGAATTCCATGTATTTCAAACAACTGATAGAAAGTAACCAGAATAATTTATCACGTTGGTTTTTACCAAGAGACTACATCATGAAAACGTGAAAAAAAATGCAACGACTTCGGGCTAAGAATCAGCATGAGCAAGACCAGACTTCTTTGGTCAAGGACTCTATCGCCTCCAATCATCACTATTGGTAACTATCAGCTTGAACCAGTACATCATTTCGCATATCTTGGATCAACCATTGCGGATAACCTCTCGCTAGACACGGAGATTGATAAGCGGATTGGCAGAGCAGCTGTCATTTTGTCCCGATGGAACTCTCGTGTTTGAGGTAACCGCAAGCTGACTGTAAAACAAAAGATGATGGTTTACAGCGCGTGCGTTTTAAATCCTTCACCGTATGACACTGAAACATGGACCAACTTAATAAGACACGAACGGAATCGTAATGCTATCCATCTACGAAGTATCCGTCGTATCTTGAACGAATCTTCGATGGACTGAGTGACTAATGCTGGAGTGCTTTCAAAATGCTGTTCAGCAGAGAATGTTTACCCCATTGAGAGAGCGCCGCCTGCAGTATCTTGGTCATGTGTAGAGAATATAAACCGGTGTTATTCCAAAAGATCTACCTAATGGTGATTTGCAATTAGGAAGTCGACCATTGGGCAGACCGCATTTGCGGTTCAAAGTCGTTTTCAAATGAGAATTTAAAGTTCTTGGCATTGACCTGGCGAGTGGAAAAGAATTTGCTCCTGACCGCTAACATTGGAGGCATTTTGTACAGCGTCATTTGCAAGCTGTGTAGAATAAGATACAGCTCTTAGCTGCTGATCGACGATCACGCCACAGACGTGCAACTGACGCCCGACAACCGAGATTTGACCATCGTTGCTTGGGATGCGGGAGAGATTTTTCCTCCCGAATCGGACTGCTTAGTCATTCAAAAAGGTGTAGAGTTTAAAAATGCATGTGATTCTGATGTACATCCATGGTCAACATAGACCGATGGACGCCAACAACAAAAGTGCGTGCGTACTAAACGCTTCATTTTATGGCATATACAAATTGGCCAAAATTTTACGTAGACATTTAAATTGTGACGCCAATATTGATAAATGCATTTTCGTGCAATGAACTAACAATTTTCACTTAAAAATTCATTTTGAATTCAAATAGGATTTTAAGTTGAAAACAACGACAGAATATTCCCTGAAACACAACAGCGAACCGAGTCATGCTCAAGAAGTTCAACATAAGATCGTTCGAGTTTTGATAGCTTTGATGTTGGAATTCTTGGCTGAACTCGAACATAGACGCAGGTCACAAGCTGATGACTAGTTCGGTATTCCGAACTATTCAAATTACTAAACAGTTTTATTAGGGAGAAACAATATCTACCGCAACTCGCCAAACGATAGACTGTATTTCCTTCTTCTTCTTCTTCTTCTAAAACATCTTCCTCTTCATTTAGTCAATCGGCACGCTGACGGCGTGATCTCCGATCAGCATCCATGTGCAGTATCTGCTCTCCACCATCTTGCAGACGACGTTATATACAGTACCTCCAAATGAGACGTCAACTGCAAGTTCATGCCAAATTGTATGGTCAATGTCATTAGCTTTTATAGATATTCTCCAAACGCTTGGTGCCGCGAGTCTAGTTTCGCCCAAAGGGCGAATCGTGACTTCAACTCAACACTTAGTAGATCTTTTGGAGTACAATAGCTTTTCATTTTGTACACATGAACCACAATTCTTGACGTTTTCTCAAGGAGGAGATTACAACCACTCTTTATTTTCTCCTGCGTATGCCACACGGAGATTCGGAGTAATCTATATCTCCTAACACTTGTAACTCGATCTGTAAGACGTTAGCAATCAATTTGCCTACAATATTTGCTGGAGATGTTTCACATGAATGGCTGGAGTTGCCATGATCACCATCATTATTGGTGACTCGCATCGTTTGTGGGACACATTCCAATTGCAAGCAGTAAAAATGCAGTCCACAAAGTGGCTGTATTAAAGCTAATGTGCTCAGGTGGAATTCCATCGTCGCCAGTGGCCATTCAATCTGCTAAGCCGTTGATTACACTTTTGAGTTCATCGTGACAACTAAGAAATCCTAAGCGCTCAACAGTTGGTAAACGCTCAACATTTTGTAGTGCATGCGGTAAGACCGTAATGCCCCTAGAGTAGAGAGTGGAGAAGTGCTCTACCCATCTTTCCATCTGTTGAGTTTTGTCAACGATCTGGCTACGAGACAGTGACATATTGGTAGCTTTTATAAGTTTTTTACCAAAAATGTCTCTTTTGATACGATCATACATACCGTGAAAATTACCATAATTCAAAGTAATTCAAAGTGATTTATAGTTTTATTGGTCTCAAATGCAAATACTTTACAGTAACCATAGATTAGAAATGTCGCGAATGAATGAAACTAAATCGCTGTTTTTTTCAATATGGAAAGTCAGCTTATGTTGTGAGGTGCGAGGTTGAATTTGGTCATCATATACTTGTCAAGTTCAACCTTAATATGTTCTGGCTGGATGCACAAATAATATGTGGAGGGTTAGAGTTTTTTTTATGAAACAATGTCGGAAAGCGGAACGAAATTTACACAATTTGATTTAGAGTGTGAAATATTTAACTTGTAGCTATGAGATCAGCTACCACGTGATTCGTGCCGATGAAACAAATGTTCAAGTGGGCGACTCAATACGTACAGAATGCTAAACAGCAAGATCAAATCACTCTAGACACGGCAGTACGAAAAGTCAAATAGGTTCAGAGATCCAATCCTCTACTCTTATGGCCTGACCGGTCCGCACTTTTGCAGCGAGGTGGTATACGCGTTGCTGTAAGGCCATGTCCTTTTTTAACCATGAGGACAATGCTTGAACATCGTACTCCATTTTTGGCCGGATATTGGTGTTAATAATAGGTGGGAGTACCTGCTTTGTGAAAATTCCGATGATCCCTCTGAGCAGTACCAAGGATTGGCCGGAAGTTTCGTCTTACATCGAACACTGTCATGAAAACGTCTAGTTACTGATAATCTACACACCCAGGGCTATATATTCTATAACCCATAAAAGTGGCTGAGATCCCAACAAGTATGTGTATTCGAATGATATGCTGACTTTCAACGCTACTTATTTCAGATGTTGAATGATGAGCAGTTTCGTAAGTACCACGTATGAAGTGCATCGATATCAATTGTAGAATTTGACAATCCTCAATTGTGCGCACGTCAGTTCAAACTTAGATGTCATGGGCAAATCAAATGTTTTTACTGGGTACGTTTACATGCATACCTTCCGCGTACATAATAAAGAATATTGGCCACAAGACTAAGTTTCGAGGTACGCCATTTGTTTCATCAACTCCTACTCTAATTACTCTTTAGGCAGGTAAACATAATCTGTCACACATCTTGAGCTGCACAATTTATGTAGTAGTATGCTGTGGTTAACTTGGTCAAAAGCTTGATCAAGAGAATTCACCGATGGAATCTCGCTTTTTACCAAACGTGTCGTCGACGTAGCGCTACCAAAACTTTGGATTATTCCCTTCATTTTAGGGCCTTGTTTTGTAATTTCTTCCTTCGCTATATACAAGTAGTGAAGATATTTGTGCAAACACTTCTTCTTATGTATATAATTTTCGAATAAATAAAACGTGGTTCATGCTCCATCAAAAAGACTGGCCCATTTGCTCCATCAAAATGACTGACCATTGTCAATTTGCTTGACGCCTAAATTTGTGTGATCTGATTAATCGGCATCGGATTCCAGTCAGCATCTGTTGTTTCGTAACAAATTTGTCGTATCCACACTTGTGAACGAAGTATTTACATATTAGATATCTATTATTTCATTGTCCCAGCTTGCTAGCGAATTTAGGCGTACTATCTAGACGAAAGAAGCGGTAAACGATCGTTGCCAAAGATATTCAAATGAATTGCCGTTTCATAGCTAGTTTTCACACCTGTACGTAAATGCATTTACATGCCGTATACTTCATTATAACATCGATGGCAATGTTGTCCGGGCATGTGTTTAAACGATACTTTGACACACTGGACAATTTTCGTTGTAGTCCATGCGGGAACATGCAGCCAATTTGTTATGTGTGACGAAGTTATAACTCTAGCCGTAGGATTTATCGTTATTTGGTGTTAACGGGTATATTATTGTTTTGTGGCCATCGAAATTCATTGCACATAAAACGCTGTAAGTCCGACCTACACACCACGGTTAATAATGTGCGAAACCATCTTGATGTGAACCGTAACAAGGAAAGGATTTTGTTAGCTACTATGTCAACGTAGTCAATGATAGCTTTATTGAGCTTGTAACAATTTTTACATTTGTATCACATTGTTTAATTTTGAGGCCCTTTGTTTCATTTCAAATATGTCTCATTGTAACGTACTCCTCGATTTGTTCCAGACATTCTTCTGTATATTGTCAACTGATTATGTGTTATTGTAATTTGATAATGTTTGCTGAAGTTATTCAAATAAGAAAAAGTATTAGTTTAATTATCGGAAGAAATTGTGCACTTCATGGCGTTGGTCCCGGATAAGTGAGTTGCTGCAGCTCCGCAAATATATGCATCACACTCGTGATCTCGTTTTTACTACCACAGAAAAAGAACTAGGTGTCAGAATGTCATTTAACCTTACAATCAGTCTGTTCGCCAAAAATTAAATAATATAACCTGTCGTATTTTGTGGGTGCAGTTCCTCGCCCGTAAACTTACTCCCGTTACTTAAAAGCCAGTTTACTGCATAAATCCCACCGAAAAACTCAAAATGTAACAGCAATATATTTATTTTTCGAAAACTAAATCTATCGGATTACAATTGGTTTCAAACTAAGCAGTCAATCTTGATACGATTTTTAATGATTTACCAAAATATAATAAGTCAATAATTTGGAAATTGAGTGCACGAGGCGTATAATAAAACTAGTAATTTGAATGACAACGAAATAACGATAAATAGTCAATATTCACGAAGTATTAATGGTATTAGTCAATAATTTGGAAAATGATCGCACGAGGCGTACAATAGAACTAGTAATTTGAATGACAACGAAATAACGATAAATTGTCAATATTCACGAAGTATTAATGGTATTAGTCAATAATTTGGAAAATGATCGCACGAGGCGTACAATAGAACTAGTAATTTGAATGACAACGAAAGGACGATAAATTGTCAATATTCACGAAGTAATAATGGTATTTGTCAATAATTTGAAAATTGAGTTCACGATGCGCAAGCAACAATTATTAATTCGTATGACAACGAAATAACGATAAATTGTCAATATTCACGAAGTGTTAATGGTATTCGATTGTTTGATATTCCGCAATGCATCCTCTACTGCAATAGTTTCAGTAGAATAAGAGATATGAAAAGCCAACTCATTTGACCGACTGGCTTGACTGCAAAAGAGAAATTTGGATATTCCAGTAAAATGTGTATATAATATATATATATATGAAGAAATTCTACTTAGCTTAGCCTGTTATAACTTTAAATCTACACTTGTGATCAACAGATTTCTCCAAAGTGGATTTAATAAATAAAGTGTGTATATGTATGTGCATAAGACAATCTAGTACCCGAAATATTGTATTATTCATTTACCTCATCTCAAATCTCACCAACGTTTAATAACTTCTAACCGTTGCATTTTTTCAATTTTCTCACGTGAGATGTTGCGTTTCGCTTACTTGTGATCTGATAGTTTTCAACAACCTATTTTTATCACTCAATTAGCAAATCAAGACATATTTTCACGATCTTGGACGTAGCGTGGATGGACAATGTAATAAAAGCCAAAGTGCGTTCTAAACCTGGTCTACGGAGCATGTTCACCCTAGTACTCTACTCTGTGGCGAGCGAATGACAGCACCACACTCACTGTAGAAAGACGTTCGCAAAACACATATGAAAGTTCTTGACTCTATGCCTTGTGAAGAATCGTTCACGACCGCTCAATTTGAAGGCGCTGTGTAGAGATTTTTCTTTAAGAACATTGAGACTTAATACTACTTTTGGCTGATAATTGGAGATCGCACATTCAGTACGCAACATGCGACGGTTATTCGAGATCAACCTATAGATGTCAGCGCTGCAGATGACGCAATGCGTTTAATTGAGCGAAATTTAAATGAAAGATGTATCTGTTTACTTTTATTCATTTTCATTGTTTACCCTTCCTAGTAGTTATTTCAACTACAAATCGCTGCATCTCCACTTGAACTATATTTCATTACGTTACTGTTATGTAGTTAGTAAAATTGGGCTGTTTATACCGCCTGCTACTTACGTTAATACAATCTACTGTGCTACATTCGTCATTCTGTTTTAAATGCTTACAACCGATTGTACCTTGCTCGAGTAAAACTATAACCCATTTATAAGGACATAGTATTTTGTAGATATCAACAAACTGACGAAATCGACAACGTACCAGCAAATGCTGCAGACTCCTTTTTCGTCGTAAGTGTTGCCCCTTGTGAAAATTAATTTAAATTTTGATAAATAATTCATGTTTAATTAGCAAAATATTAGAATGTCTAATACGATTGATTACTGAACAATTTCGGTAAAGTTATAAATAAAAAAATAGATTGGATGTGAGTAGAAAATTTCGTTTTTTTGAGAAATTGTCTAACTTATAACTGCGCGGCAGTTTAAAGCGTTGAGGATGCTATTATCTGAAAGCTTCTCTGTACGGCATGGAAACCTGGAACACCAACGCAAGATACACACAGAGCTGAATGCTTTTCATCGAAAAAGCATCCGTCGTATCTTGAACATATCGTGGATGGACAGAGTGATTAATGCTGAAGTGGCTTGGTCATATCTACAGAATGGATAATTGTCGTATTCCGAAAGTTCTACTCTATGGTAAGTTGCAATCAGGAAGTCGAACATTAGGCAGTCGCACTCGCAAAAGGGATATGAAATCTCTTAACATTGACACTGCGTTTTGGAAAAACGTGTTTTTGGTCGCTCTTATTGGAGGCATTGTGTAAAGCGTCGTCTGCAAGCTGGGGAGGAGCAGAAACAGCTATTGGCTGCTGAACGCATATCATGCAATACAATATTAAGGCAGTTACATAAAACATTTTTCTCCATGTTTATGAGCCATTGAATTACAATTTACATTACGCACATTATATACTTCATGAAATTGATGCTTGGAACATAAGTGTTCTTTTATACTGGCCAGTAAATATTGATGTAATATAGAAATAGAATACATCTATTGCGAGCGTAGAAACGCGAATTTCATCTATCTGCTTTACATCACTCAACGTTTTCGGGTAATCCCATTAAACTTATTATACTATCTACATAATCGAGAACAATGATGACTATTATAATCCCACCGTACGAACATTTACCCATTTACCAAAAAAGAAGTAATTCCCGCGATAATGGGTAATTCTAATTCACAGAGATTTCAAGAACGAACCAGCAAAAACAAATAAAGAGGTACGTTAGAAAATTGTAACGTAATCTAATGTTGTTGAAACAAGACGAGCTGCTAATAATTTCTTCGCTATTAATGGTAACAAATCGGCCAGTCGGAGGTATTATCCAAAAATGCGGACACATTAGGTTTAATCTCGTTAAAATAACGAATAATTCCAATTAATTATCGATTCTCCTAA
>JACCGJ010004941.1:0-13405 GCA_013407085.1 Atriophallophorus winterbourni | reverse complement strand
CTGCCCAATGGTCGACTTCCTAATTGCAACTCACCGTAGAGTAGATCTTTCGGAATACGACCATTTTCCATTCGATAGACATGACCAAGCCACCGCAGGCGGCGCTGACGTAATAGGGTGAACATGCTCTGTAGACCAGCTTTTGAAAGCACTTCAGCGTTAGTCACTCTGTCCATCCACGATATGTTCAAGATACGACGGATGCTTCGTATATGGTAAGCATTCAGCTTCCGTTCGTGTCTTGCGTCGGAAATACTTATATACTGGCGGTATTTTTCATGGACTAAAATTACAAATTACAGACAAAATTTTCATTGTAGGTGAGTTAGAGTAAACGAAATGGCTTTATTCAGAAATATTCGAAATATCAGCTCCAATGATTACTTAAGTGATACCGAATTAAGGAGAAATTTCAAGTTACTGAGATGAACTGTGCTCAAATATTTAACCACAAACCGGAATATCTTTGATGTACGTACGACCGGCGTGACATTATAATGTCTCCAAACCGATTAATAAATGAATCTCGAGATTCATCTTGTTTGTCATAGAGTGGTTGTAAATTATCGGCGAGAAAAAGAACGTAGGTGAATTGTGAGGGAAGTAAAAAAGGGATGGTTTCAAAATCACTTCTACAATGTGCTCGTAAGAGATGAAACCAGCACGCGAAACGGTTTCAATACGTCGTTTCATATTCATAAAGTCTTTGAAAAAGAGCGCGGGAAAGATCGCAGCTCACGGTGCAAAAGATGAGACAAGATTCAAGGGAGGTTGAAGTAAGAACTCTGTTAAGGACTAGCGCAAATTGAGTGAAGAGTGTGTCTAGAATTAAAAGGGAGTCTAAGTTAAGTTAGCGGAACTGGTGATGCCAAGTAACTTGAAAAGATCCTCTTTACTAAGGTCTGTCTGCATATCGCGGCGGGAGACATTGTCACTTCCAAATCGGACTGTTTAGTCATTTGAAAAGCTGCGGAACATGAAAAAAATCAAGCGATTGTGATGTACTTCCATGGTTGACATTGACCGAAAGAGACCAACAACCACAATAAAGGCCTGTACAATTAATTCAGCTTGCGAAATACTACTTTTAAATGCATCAAGCGGTTAAGTGTTGGCTTCTACATACCCAACCAACAAACCATAAATTCTACGATTGATAGTGAACTGTCAAATGTCATCCAGCTCAATTCGTTGTCCCCCATAAAATTTTGGAATTTGTGTAAACCTCAATAATGAACCACATTGAAGCTTCAAGAATTTTGTGTTACAAACAGCACGGCTTCACAAAAAAATCACAGAAATTATCACTCCTAAAGAGAATTTTCGGTAGGTTCTCAAAACAAACATTTCCCTGTCTTATAAATACGTACATAAGGTCCACGATGGAATATGCAGTTCAAGCATAGTCGCCTTGGCTTAAAAAAGATGTTGCGACTTTGCAAAGAATATATCATTGAGCTACCAAACTTGTCAGCCGGAAACCATACAACCACGAATCAAAACCCTCAATTTATTCGATTATCCTCGTCGTCGTATCCGGGGCGACTTGATTTTGGTTTACAATATTTGGAATACTGCAAATCACCCTCTACAGTGCTTGTTTAATCTACGGGGCTCGCAAAGGACAAGAGCTCACACATTTACTCTAACTGTCCCTCAATAGAGACTCAACTGTAGACGACAGTTTTGGCCGTGCGAGTTTGTTTTACTTGGAACAATCTACCCGATTATGTTGTAAACTCACCAAATCAGCAGATTTTCAAAAGAAGTCTTGGTGCCTTTTTGACCCTAAACCCGTGCATCGAAGAAAACTATACATCTCAACACCATGCATATACATTTGTCATCCCATCTATCGAAAACAATTTCTGCCCTTCAGATTTTTACTTGATTCTTGAACTGCTCAGTAAGCTACCGAATCCCATTTTTGTTTGTTTTATTATTCGTAGTTCCTATATTATTCTGTGGTTTTTCGTAAAGCTATATGCTTTGTAGACCATTAAAATTGAATTGAATTGAATATCATAGTAAATATTGATTCTTGAACAGGAAACAGCTCATGATCATCTAATGTTACGTATAGTCCAGTTGAATACTTACTGTGAGTTAATACACAGGTTTAGTCAGATCGCGTTATGCAACAAATTTTGTGTGAATTTCTGGCAGCTGGGAGTGGTAACACTAGTTTTGGTGAGCGCATACTCATACAAAACGTAAGTTTCGATACGAATCTTGTTTCAACTGCTCGGCGATATATTTGTTGGCGTTCTAAGTATTGGACTTGCTTTTTTGTCATTCCCAAGTTAACTGAATCAGCTCAAGTTTACCGCCTTTTTTGGTTCTCGTGTAGATAGCTACCGTAGTATTTCCCGATTAGAATCCATCAGCTTAACTTGGAACTCCTCGCTGGAGCAAACCCAAACGATTAGGTTGCATATACTCAACGCATACCGTCATCCTGTGTTTTTCAAACGAACTGCTTTTCCTAATATAAACCAATCTCAGTCCTGAGGGCTTCGGAGTGATCACGCTTGTACGATAGATGTAGCAGTATCAGGCCACGAAAACCGACACCGAGATACTCCACTTGTTGTTTAACAATTTGCGAGGCACCAAGTTCAATTACAAGCATATCTAACTCTGTAAAATTTGCGATCAGCATCAACTTGTATCAGTGGTGTATGAGCAAATGAAGATTTTGCTTGTGACCTGTCGCATGTACTCTATGATGAGATAACAAAGAGAAGTCGACCATTAGGCACACTGTACTGTCAGTACAAAGACGCTTGTGAAAGAGATATGGAAGCTATTGACATCAACCCTACGTGTTGGGAAGAAGGCTCACTTTGGAGGCAATGTGTACAGCGTCATTTTCAAACTAGGAAAGGACAGATGTTGCTCTGGGCTGCTGAACAATTATCACGCCGTCCGCGTGAAATCGCCACCGATCGGCCGACTACTGTCTATCGCTGTGGGAATGATAGTTCTAAATCGCTGGAATGTACTCCCATATGACGCGCATCTCAAATAGCCTCTAACCACCAAGTCCAGCTTCTGGCCTGCACGAGTGGATCCATCAGCACGGCAGAATTGCTTCTACCAACAGGAGAAGGGGCGAGATGAATTTGCTTCGGGTAGATGTAGCTCGTTAGCCTGGGGGGAAGGAACGGGAAGGAAAACCTTTATTTTAAACCTCCGCTGCTTTGCGGGATACTCGATCGCGGGAAAGGCTTCGGGAGAAAACCCCGAGGAAAAATCTGGAGTAGAGTATCGCAGACGGTTAGTTGGTGCACACCACCTTTTTCTGGCAACTCCCTGCTGTCTTGCAGGTTGGACTTGTTTGAGCAAAGGCTAGACTCGAACATACGCCGAGTGGTGCTGGGGACGCCGCTTTGTACCCAAATTCCCAAGACCCTTCATTGAAGCCGACTCATCCTTCAGGAGAAAATAGTCGCACGAAGTAAAGTAAATAAGTACTTTTGGTGTTCATTCATGGTGGACATCGACCGAGTGAAGCCCCAAGACATGCGTCGTTTCTTCTGACACAAACTATTTAAAAAAATTAACAAATTCAATCTCCTGAAAGTCTCGATTTTCGCCGTTTGAATTTACCTCAGTGATTGTACCTTTGCATCACTTGACATAACTTGTTTACTTGGTCAATAAGTGGAATGTTGCGCTATCGGAATCAGCGATGAAGTTCAAGGCGTATTGGGACTTCTGTTAACCCTGAGGCTTCGAGTTTGGGTGAATCCATCGTTCCGGAGGAATCAATGATGAAGCTCACACATGAATCGCTCCCTCTGTTGTTATCAAGAAGAAGAAAATAACTTCAATACTGCAGTTTATTTTCCGCTACCCGGTGTTCTGAACACAATATTTGTTGTCGCGAGCAACGGAGGTAACCTGACGAGCTTGGGGTCACCTGTGGCGGATGATGCGTCCTCATTGATTCATTTTATGAATACGTCTCCGTTTTGCGAATATTATATTTCTGCTGATGGAAAGAAATATGTGCCATACATACGGAGTCGGGAAACCAACTGCGTCGGACGGTAGTTTAGGGAATTCATTGAGTATTATAGTTCCTTGCGTGACCAATCCTCATTGATTTATCCTTCATCGGTTGAGAGCACATTCTTCTCGGTGTTTTCGTTCGTACAGACTTCCTTCGCATACATCTTACGATTATATGAAATCGGTCGCTCGAAAGAATAGCTTACAAAACCAACGAAATGGAAGGGCAACGCCTGGCTTTGGAAATAATGAAATAAACGTGTTCAACGCAACAGATAGTCTGCTCCTGCAAACATCGTCAATATCGTTTGCGCTGCAGAACCTTGATAAGACAACCCGTTAAACGTCAACACAATAGGATGATGTTCAATGCGAACCAGTTTGTAACACTTTTTGTACCAGGTTTGTTTTGTTTGCGGAATCAGCCCAGGATCGCATACTTGGCGGTCGTTTGAACCGGCGATTCCGTCTTTCACAGCAATTAAGTCGGGTTTACAGAGATTCGACTCGTGACTGCTTGGGAACTAGTTCGCAATGTTCGCGGTGTCGCCGGGATCTTACATAGCACAGTTATCTAGCAGATGTTTCAAATTGTCCGGACAACTGCATAATCCACGACAGTCCCGTGAAGGCCCTGGAAACATTTTTCGAAATGATCTGCGGGGTGTTTTAACAGCCATCACTTTCATGAAAAGGAGAAAAGATGCCGCGTAACCTCATAGTTACCCTGCAACAGTTATTTAAAGTGGAAGCAGAACAATGAACAGAGACGAGGAGGTGATGATATATCCATACAATGACAAGATTCAAGGGCAATTCAAGATGTTTAATGTTTGGGGTAACCGCAAGCTGACTGTAAAGACAAAGATGATGGTATACAGGGCGTGCGTATTAAATGCTTTACTTTACCGAAGTGAAAACTGGACCAACAACAGAAGACACGAACGGAAGATGAATGCTTACCATATACGAAGCATCCGTCGTATCTTGAACATATCTTGAATGGACAAGTGACTAAGTACTTGCAATATCTGGTCTACAGAGCATGTTCACTCTACTACGACAACGCCGCTGGCGTGGCTTGACCGCGTCTACAGAATGCAAAATGGTCGTATTCCGGAAGACGTACTCTATGGTAAGTTACAATCAGGAAGTCGACCTTTGAGCAGACCGTACTTAAGGTACAAAGTCGTTTGCAAAAGAGATATGAAAGCTCTTAGCATTGACCCTGCGAGCTGGGAAGAACTTGCTCTTGACCGCTCACATTGGAGGCATTGTGTAAAGCGTCGTCTGCAAGAGGGGGAGAAGCAGATACAGCTCTTGGCTGCTGAACACAGATCACGCCGCCGGCGTGCAACTGACGCAATACAACAGGGTTCTGACCATTGTTGCAAGCGCTGCGGGAGAGATTGTTCCTCCCGAATAGAACTGTCTAATCATCCGAAAAACTGTAGAACATGAAAATTCATGCGATTTGAATGTACATCCATGGTCGAAATCGACCGAATGAGACCAACAACAACAATAATAAGATGGTGGCACGTAAAACATAAATGAAGAAAAACAAGTTAGGCAATTCGATTACACAGTACATAACTATTTGGCTAACGGATAAGCAAATAAAAACATCGCGAAACCGGTCTTGGGGTGTGTGTGCGTGTGATGAAAATGCATGCAGTTGAGCATGAAGAAAAACTCGTCTAATTTAGTTTCAAAATGGTCGCAAGTTTGTTGAGTCAATAACCGTAGAAGGTAAACTGTACCAAGTAAAAACAGACACGGACAGAATAAAAATACCTTTTACAGTTCAGGCGGGAAATGGGGTACCACCAGCACATATTCATGGGTTCGATAAGTTCTCGTGTGCTTTCGCGTGAATAAATCCTGTAATGGATGGTTTGGGGTATGGAATATTTTATAAAATAGGATAAGGCCTCCTCTGATTCGTCGATCGTAAAAGTCGATCGAATTCCGGTCAGCTATCCTATTTCTTTGTATGGCTTGTTTCGGATGCTGAGAACTAGTTTCTCAATAACGTGCCAGTATCGATTTTTTCCTGTTTAAAATTACACGGCACTTGGACTTTTCTAGAAAATAGGATCATACACATTCGGATTTATAATAAACGGTTTTCGGAACACACGGTATCACATGTATACTGAAATTTGAAATATCATTCAAGAAAACGAAAAGTACTTGTGGCGTCTTATATCTTAACAAACCTTTCGATTAAAATCTTGCAATATTTCAAGGCCAAGCAACCATTTCCATCACACACATTTAAAGGTCATTTTGTTTTTGCTCACACCAAGCGGAGTTTGTCTAATTTCACGCTTCAAGGCCGTTTGCTTGCAAACCTCAACGATGGTGATTTTATTTTTAATGGGTGTCTGAATGCCAGGCAGACTTTTGGTTAAAGCCCTAATGGTGTTTCTGATGGACTGCGTTATAGCGATGGCTTCGCCTTTCGAACCCCCCACGTCTCGGCTCAACAGAACAATGCTTGTATTCCGAATCTTATCTTTATGAGTGACGGCGTTGTTCAGTACAATGGGTTGAAGGTACGGGAGAGATGGAAATGGAGAAAACGGCAGTATTGTTGTTCGTTACCTGTTGGTGTTGAATCATGTTGGCGAAAGATACCGTACGTAGAAGTGTACAGCAGACTCACATCGCATATAACGAAGGCAATCGAAGCGTTTGTTGTGTGTACTCGATATTACATTGTGGGCTTCAGCAATACGAGAGCCTGTTGGAAGATATTAACAATATTACGACCCGGTTTAAAGAGTGGTTGTTCTGGATTTGGTTGACCGCCTCGATCATATTACATCGAAAGCAGTGTCATTTAACCAGTAGCTGATGTGAAAAAGCTTGGAGTTTTAGTGTCCGGATCATTGAAAACCAAAGCTGATACGGCGAAGAAGGTCTACAATGCCAACCGCTTTCTGTGGGTAATTCGTAGATTGGTTTCTGTTACAACAGCGGATGCGTTCAAGGTGTTAAACGGCGCGCACATCATACCCATTCCTGATTATGGATCTCCAGCTGTCTACCAACTAACTACGGGAGAGTGCGAAGCGTTGTAGCGAGTGTAACGCCTTGTTGAAAACGGCTCTCGGAATAAAATCATTGACCATCGAACAAAACTCGACGTGTTCCAGTACCGCCGAATCAGAGATGATTTGCTAATGACAAGGCGGATCTTGCTGGGACAGTATGATAACGCTTTGTCGATGTATTTCACGCTCACTATGAATGCAAGAACGAGAGTTCGCCCAATGAAGCTTGGCGGCTTGAAGCAAAGTTCACCTTATTCACCAGGATAGGGAACATCTGGAATGCCCGAACGGGAACAGTCTTTGCTGAAACTACAGAAGTGCAGTTCGAACGTACACTTGACAAATGCTTCTCGGTTGTTTTGGAAAAGCAATCCGCCGTTTAATCAAAGTCGCTCCCCTGAACGGCGGACATGTCAATGGCTAAACTGTGTCAGTGAAACGAATGGAATATGGATTACACGGGGCAACTCTCTGATGTATATACAGAAGAAGAAGTAGACATCTTCACAACGTTATGTATAACGCTGAATGTGTTCGATCAAGATAGTATATTAAAATGTGACTGACAAAACCTGTTGATGGCAAACGGCTCGACTACGGTAGTGAAATGCATGTGAGGTGTGCAACGTTGTCTTAGCCGAAATCGTACTTCTGGTCACGAACAAATCATCGAAAGCTTACTAGAATTCTTCCTAACACAGACAAACATATGTATTCACGGGATCTGATATTTGCAATTAATCTCTGCCACGCAGCTTGAAAAATGGTTGTAATGAATCAGACCCAGCTCCTCGATCGGAAGTAATACAATATTGTACTAAGCCCGATCAAACCAGGAGTTGTACATGTCAAAATGTCCGATTTCTGTAGTGAGAATAACACCGAAAGCGTGTCCGGAGACAGCCCCGGGATGCGAGGGAATATCAATCCCTTATTCGTGATTCCGCCTTGGTGGAACACGTTTTAGATACGTGCCACAGCGTCGATCTAGACAATGTGGAAATATTGAGGCGCGGTATTAAACCGTATGGCGAACGCCTACATGCGGAGACGGTCGAAATTGCCAAGGCAGTCAATAAGGTGGATGGAGCAGAAATCTCCACAATCTGGCGCTCGGCACTGATGCGAAGGTAAATAGTTCCTAATCACCTTATACCTACTATTTAATTAGATTTTTTTCAAAAATAGCTTAGTGATATACTTTTACGCATGTGGGCCGCTTTGTCAACTGACCTTGACCGTGTTCACTTGTATCAGATTGATGTGGATACACACTAGTAGGAAAAATTGACCACTGATCCTGGTCATTCCCACGAGACGTGACACACTGTAGGCGTACTATAGGCTGTTTAGCGGTAAGGTCAAATCTGTGGTGGTGGGTTGACTGATACTGTCCTGCCTAGCACCCTTGATCCAATGAAGTGAAACGTTACCCCTAACCGGCTCTAACCGATTGCACTCAAATTTCCTTGCATTATGAATACACGATCGGTCCCAAACATATTCCAATCGATTGCTAACACGCAGGGCATTTGGATTAGTGAAACTAATAAGAGTGACAGCCTGACTATGGCAAACAACCCAAATCCGGTAGAAAAACGTTTTTAGGTAAACAAGGCAATAACTTGATCTTTTCCGCGTGTTTCAGCGTTCGAACCACAGGGTTTGTTGTACGAAGAATAGTTCCTAGTGTTTTCGTTGCTACGCATTGTCTTTCATCACAGTCTAAGCTCCATCACACGGCAGTCAATTCGTTGAGCGTTCCCTTTGACCAATCCCACGGAGACAGTTTGTCTAGGAGTATAAGAAAAGTATGTGAGTATTTAACAGAGTAGCCTAAAGCTCGCCTCATTTTTAATTTCGATTGATTCAGTTAAAGCCAAACACTGAATGCATTACGACTTGTGTCTAATTACGCCGCTCTGGTCTGTATTATACCGAAGTCCATGCCATCAAAGTGTACCCCGCATGTGGGGAATGTCGTTATGCAGATTGCTGGTGCCGAAATTAATTATAAATAAACAGAACAGAGGGTAAGTTTTCTCAATAGGTGAGGTGTTTATCGCGGTCGTTACTTTTTACGACCACGATCGATTAAAGAACTACGATGAATCTCAAAGTAATGTGTTGATCACATCCCCATCCCTTACACTCCACTACCGGTCTATGGCTGTTTGCAGTCATCAGGTGGAGACAGTAAGATTAGGTTCAGTGAGCCTTGAAACAGTGGATGAATGGTAAACAAGGTTATACTTGAATGCCACTGTTGCATAGGGTTCGTACAACGAACCACGATGTTCAAACACCGAATCACATAGTGATTCGTGGTCAAGCACTCAGGGCGCTTATGGATTTCCAAAGTAATGTGTTGCTCAGACACCCCGAAATTACACACTACAACCGGTTTTCGGCTGTTTGCCGTCATCAGGTGGAGACAGCAAGATTAGGTTCAATGAGCATTGAAGCTCTCTTCCGCAAGCGTGTAACCGCTGTGAAATAAGAACCTTGAGCTCTCGTTTGAATAGCACATGTGATACACGACTTCAAGGCGGTGTACTATTCAACAACACGATGTGAATACTCCGCATGTGTAGTATCCCTCAAATTATAAACAGACTATGGATTAGTGTCTTGCTCAACGTGTTGCTCACTGGTGGACTGTTTTTTGTTGGCATGCAAAGATCTGGGTTCACAATTATCCTGAACGAGACCGAAATCCTTTTTCAATGATCTGTATCACCTCCTATCATCACTGTTGGAAACTGTCAACTCGAACCAGTACATCATTTCACATATCTTGGTTAAACCATATCATCCAAAATGGTCCTGTTCGCGAATGATATGAAAATTTGGACGCCAATAAGTTCTGCAGATGATTGTGAGAAACTGCAAAGGGATTTGGACAACGTGTTAAATTGGGAGGCGGGGTATGACATTCAACATACGGAAAAGTAAGATGCTCCAGCTTGGCAAGAATGTTTCTTGGACATATCGATTGGGAACTGAAAACTTGACATGGAGCTCATTGGAAAAAGATCTTGAAGTATAGGATTAGTGGAAACCTGAAGAGCACGGTGCACTGCCAGAATATATACGGACAGGCCAACAGATTGTTAGGTATCTATCTAAGAATATTTGGAAGATTCTCTCTGGTAACGTTACCAAGAATAATGAATGTCTACCTTCGCCATACGATCGAGAGTGCGGTAGAGGTTTGTGCTCCTTGGCTGCGAAAAGATATTGCTCTTTTGATACAATCCATCACAGAGCAACACAGTTAGTGATGGTTCTTCGCAATATTCCGTACACCGGAAGATTGCGACGTCTGGCTCTATGCGACTTCACCCAAAGGAGGATACGACGCGACATTATTCTAACCTATAGAATTGTGTCCACCGAAGGACTTCCACTAAAACACTTGCTTGTTGAGTGTGATGGGAAAGTGACACGCGGACATACCTTATCCCTTTACGTCCCAAGTTCCCGTATTGATTGTCGGCGCCATCTTTTTGCCATACGTGCTATATTTCTTTAGAATTCCCTACCCCAATATGTGGTGGACTCTCCTTGCCTGGCGGTATTCAAAGCGAATTTGGAATTACATACGCGAAAGAATATCATTTGCGAGCCTTACATTTCATATTATCTATTCCTTTTATACTATTATATTTTTCACACTTTCATTTATACCGTCATCCTGTGGTGTTGTGAAGTATTAACTTTTTTTAACCATAAATCCTTGAATCCTTGGATAACCTCCCGCTAGTCACGGGGGTCGATAAGCAGATTGGCAGAGCAGCTGCGTCTTATTCCGTTTGAAATCTCGTGTCTGGTACAAACCTAAGTTAATCATTAACAACAAACACGGAGATATATAGCGTGTGCGTAATAATTGCTTTACTGTATAGCAGCGAAATTCTGAATACATTCAATTGCCTGTTGAACATATCGTGGCAATAACGGATTGCTTTCTAGAGCTTGTCCACAGATCATATTAACTCTATTACAACGACAACGTTCCCAATGTTTTCTGGACCATGTGTAAAGAGGTCTAATGTATGGTGTGTTAATTCCAGCAGGTAGGCCATTAGGCAAACCACAATTCCGGCAAAAAGACGTTTGTCTAAGAGATATGAATGCTTTTACCATTGTATCTTCAAGCTGGGTAGGAGGAGATACAGCTCTTGGTTGCTGAACGCATTTAAGGCCGTTGGCATACACATCATTGTGAGCGCTGCGGAAGAAAAATTTGGCAAGCCTACTTGACTTGGGCACCACAATTCTCGAAACACGAAATCAATAAGATAACATTTAATAAGACAGCATCACGTGGTCAAGGTTTTCTTTCTACGCTTCAAAGCCGTTTGTCGGGATATGTTTAGTTAGATAGTTTCAGAAGAACAACAACAATTGGTTTGGTTCGTCAAATCCATTGTGAACAGTTTAGTCGCTGGGCTTTTCATGTAGACGAGTTAACCGAACCACATGAAATATTCCCATTTTGTGACTGATGAATTCAATCAACTATGAACGATTACCATATTCGTGCTTGAATTGTAGTCAGGACTTTTATTCAGTCCGTGCCAGCATTCTCGGGATCAGTTTACCAGCGGAAATTGTAACGTCAACGAAAGAGATGCTGATGTTGTTGTTTGTTGGCTTCCTTTGGTCGATGTCAACCATGGAAGTACATCACAGCTCCACAGCTTTTCGAACGACTAAACATCCGATTCGGGAGGAACAATCTCTTCCACAGAGCTCACAACAATAGGCAGTTTAAAAACATCACTTCAAACTAACAGTGCCTTTAAAGAAGCAACCAGTGTTCTAAATCTACTCAAACGGGTATTTGGGAAATTTTCGCCCAAGATATTCCCAAGGATCATGAATACATACTTGAGACCAGTCATGGAATACGGTGTGCAGTCATGGTCTCCGTGGCTCAAGAGGGATGTGGAACTTATGCAGCGAATCTATCACCGCTCAACGAAACTAGTTCTCAGCATCCGAAACAAACCATATAAAGAAAGGATAGCTCAACTGAATCTGTTCGATTTTCCCTATCGACGAATCAGAGGAGACCTTATCTTACTTTACAAAACATTCCATACCCCGAACCATCCCTTACAGGAATTTATTCACGCGAAGGGATACGAGGAATTATCGGACCCATGAATATGTGCTGGTCGTACCCCATTCCCGCCTGAACTGTAGAAGGTATTTTTACTCTGTCCTTGTCTGTTTTACTTGGAACAGTTTACCTTCAACCGTTGCTCACGCCACTAGCTTGCATGACTTTAAAACGAAATTAGACGACTTTTTATTGCATTATTCGTTTCCAGAACACTTATATACTGTTTAATCTATGTTCCCTTATATTGTTTTTACGCTTAATTGTTAATTTTTACCATCCTGTGTTGTTGTTAAGGCCTGTTGCTTTTTACACCATTAAAAACCTTGGCTTACCTTGCATTACTCAGGTCGGTCTATAACGAAGATGGTACGACAGTTATGTTGAAAACAATCCTGTGATGACCCCAGTAAAAACACTATCGATCTCATTATATACACGCATTTGCCCAAACATACTCCGACCACTTCGTCATCCAATGTCATACTTGGAATTATTTATTCACTTAATGTGTAACACCAATGATCGTTTATTCAAATTTTCCTGGTATAACAAGATTAAGATACGGTGAAAAAAGCAAATTTTAAAATTTACATCCATGTTGCTCTAAGGAGGAGAAAAAATAATTCCAAGTATGACAGTGTGTGGAAAAAGTGTCGACTGGAATGTATGTTGGCACTAAGGGTTTTCAGCAAACTGGAGTCGTCACAGTGTAATTCAACATAAAAGACCGTAATATCATTTCATTTGATGGGAATTCAATTTCTGGCGGGAAATTGTTCCACCGAAAGCATACGCGGACTGCATAAAAGTTGCGGTGACAGTTTAATCGTGAATGCGGTATTTGAAGGCTCATATTGTGACTGGGGGTTAGAGAGACTGCAACCATAAAAAATGACTGTGTATGAAGGGTGGTTGGATTAAACACTTGATGAGATCTACGAGCATCCGTCGTAATCTTGAACTATCGTGGCATTGGAACGAGTGACTAACGAGATGAAGTGCTTTCAAAAGTGGTCTAAGAGCAGTTTACCCTAGTACGTCCGCGCCGCATGCGGTGCTTGGTAATGTCTATGAATGAAAATGGTTGTTATTCCGAAAGATCTACTATAGGATGAGTTGCAATCAGGAAGTCGACCAAATGGGTAGACCGCACTTGCGGAGACGAGGACGTTGAAAAGCGATATGAAAGCTC